>JASDQU010277741.1:3246-13516 GCA_032191745.1 Picea mariana | reverse complement strand
TTAAATAGGGAACACTTATGTTACACTCCTATGATATTCCAACATGCTCCCATCTGTTATAGATATTCCAACATGAATGTACAAAGACTAATCATGCATTTTGACATTTAATGATGGTATTCTTTAAATATTTCTCATAACCAACAAGCAAATATTTCTTCTTCAAAATATCATAATATTAGCATGCAAAAATCTATGGTTTGGAAGATCTCCATAGTTTATTTTGCCTAGAAAACCAAATTCCAAAGTAAAGGAAACAAAATTACTAAGCTTTGTGCTTCACAGAATGCAAACATGGAAATAATTTTAGGGATGGAAATTACCAAGCAACTTGTGGATAGGCATTTATGGAGACAATATTTCATGCCTCATGAACACTTTAAGAGTGTGACAAACTTAAGAAATGTCAAATACTCTTCTTTGCAATTTTACAATCTATTTATATTTGAAACAAAAAGATTGAATGGTAGATGGTTTGAAACATAGATCAAGAAACAATGTTGATGAACAATTATAGAATGCCAAACAAGCCCAAATTTACCAAAACAATTTAATATGGTCCCATACATCACCAAGTTTTGGCTCATAGTGGATCCTTTTAAATTGTTGCACATTTATGCACCCCAACTAGAGTCATCAAAGCAATAGAATCCAAATGAATATAAATTAGTAGAAATCCATCAATAATTATATTGATAATCATAATAAATAGTTAACCCTTATTAAAAGATTATAGCTATAACTATAGTTATTATATTATTAATAATAATAGTAGTATAAATTAACTAGCCCAAAGGGTTAGCTCAATTAGTAGATGCTTTTGTGCTAAGTCCATTGAGGCCTAAAGATCAAATCTCATGAAGTCCTTTGGGGTTACCAACCACCTATGCAATCAACGGTCGATCCACCTGCCACCCGAAAATTCCAAGGAAGGAGAATGTGAGCTCTGTGAGGGTTAGCATGGTACCAACACCCCCATTCTTCGTTCAAGTGTGTGAGAGTGGGGTGAGATTATTTCCTTGGAAAAGAATAGTATAAATTAACTAGTTAATAGCATGATTAACCTATACTAAAATTATAATGTATTAATTGTTATATATTATAGGTTACTGTAGAAATTAATGCAGCTACAAGAGCCATTCTCCGAAGGATGGAAAAGACCCTAGCTATGGACTAGGGCCCCCATCACACTCCTGGGGTTTCTTGGTATGAGACCAAGCAGTGAGAGCCATGGCAAAAGACCCTAGTGAGGGCCCCCAGTATATCACTAGGGTTCTTGGTCTTGGACCAAGCAGTAAGTCCCTAGATGTGTCTAGGGCCCCTGGATGTGGTCCAGGGAATCCTTGCCCAATGCTTGGATATGTTCCTTGGTGATTGATATAAGTCCCTAGATGTGTCCAGGGCCCCTGGCTGTGTTCCAGGGAATCCTTGCTCAGTGTATGGATTGATCCTTAGATGTGTTCCTTGGTGGTTGGTATAAGTCCCTAAATGTGTCTATGACCCCTGCATGTGTTCCAGGGAACCCTTGCTTAATGCATGGGTTGATCCTTGGTCTTGTACCTTGGTGGATAAGACCCTAGATGTGTTCTAGGGCCTCCAGATGTATCCTGGGGCAAAATGGTCTTTGACCAGGTAGACCTTGGTGTAATACCAAGATGTGTTGATGTGTGATACTCTTCCTCTCTCCCGGGATGGTCTATGAGACCTAGGAGTGCCTATGAAGATGGACATGACCACATTGTTGATGTACACATGACCACATTGTTGATGTACACTCTTATGCAATGATGATAAAGTTTATACGTCACTGTGAGACTCATGTGGACATGTTTTGCCATTATGGAAACCCCCTTGACTTTGTCTTAAAGGTAACCCCTTGTTGTTTTGCTTTCCCTCTTATTTTATGTGATGGGGATTTTATTTATGTGATTAGGGTTTTATTTATGTGATTGTGGTTTTAATTTATATTGATATTAATTGACAATTTAATTAATATTTATCTTAATTAAATGTCAATATTTAATTTTAATTTTAATTTTAATTGCCCTAACCCCTCTCCCTAACTATAAATAAGACCCTACCCCCCTAGCATTCTACACTCACTCATTCTCTCCTCACTCTCCTTGCGGCTGCTACATCAGTGAATACTCTCTCTTGTTGATGCAGCCTCTCCTTATTTTATCAGTTTTAGTTCTGAGCTTTTCTGTGTTGGCTGGAGCGTCTGCTTCTGATGTGTGACTGCTGGATCTGCCACTTCTAAACTATGAGGTGTCTCTCTTGCTGCCGGATCTGTCTCTCTTGCTGCCAGACTTGTCCTCTTGCTGCCGGATCTATCCTCTAGCAGCCGGACCTGTTCCAGTGGGTGTCGTTCCCCCTTTAGGGCCACAGTTCTGTGTGTAAGTGCCACGGGCCCCTTTCTGGGCTATCTCCTTTGCTGTGTGGGATCCCTTTCAGCTGCCGCGTGGAGTACTGAGATCCCTGTGGGGGTTTCTCAGTTTGTTGTCCAGATTTCTGAGTGAGGATGTTCTTGCTGTTTTGTTAGTGGAGGGTTTGCTTAACTGTCCAGTTCTCCTTCCTGTGCTATCACTATTTATTGGAGGGTTTTCTGTTGGTGTTATTTGCTGTTAAGACTGTGGTTTATTGTTGTTTTCTTTGGGGTTTCCTATCTATGGCAAAACTGTCCCACAGTTCTCTTTGACAGAGATCAAACCCTAGAGGTTTGATCTATGAACCTAAACTAAGCCTGAGCATACTTACAGAGGTTTACATCCACACATGTGGCAGGTACGTCTATCATTGAATCAGGAGGTAAGCTAAAAGTTAATTATTCATACTCAAAAAAAAATTAGCTTCAGATCTGTTTGTATGTCTTATTCTTTATGCTGATCTAGTGAACAGAAATTTTAAAAAGGCATTTTTGTTTTCAATTTTTCCCTATTTCTAACAGTTACAAACATTTATGTATTAACATAATATTATAATACATAACATATATTTTTTCCAACGAAAACCTCTGTGGGGAAACTCAAGGAATGCTTACCCACATTCGTGGAAGGCATCCCTAGTAAATCCAACAACGTAAACTAGTGTGCCTAACCTAGGGGGATTCAAAGCTCAAACTAGGTACCTGCTAGCACAAAACTAGCTAAATGCCTAGCAACATTGGCAACAACTGATTAGCTAACCACTTGGGCTATAATACTAACATATATTATTAATATAATATAATGTTATATATAAAACCTATTGTCAACCTATAAGTAGTATTAACCTATTATTATTATACTATTAATATATTAATATTAATGGGAATATATTTATATAGTATTCTATACAACATATAATCATTTTAACCTATAGTCAATATTATACTATTAGTTAGTATAACATAGTATTAAGATGAGTCAATTGGGTTTAGTTTCGACAATTGGGAGGAATGATTGTTATCCTCCTCACCCAGTTTCAATTCCCGCAAAATGACATGTTGAGCACTTAASGAGTATATTATTATAATRGCGTTGACCCCTGTTGTTGATTGGCCTTGTGCCCTGAAGATTCTAGGGTTTACCCGATGTACCATCCTTGAAATGAGAGGAAGTACTTGGGGGTTTTCCCCGGCCTTTCTAACCTGGAAAAAAAACAGTATCAAGATGAACTTATAATACAATATATTTTAATATTAATACTATATAATGCTACCCATTATAGGTTAACCTATAACATTAATATAATATGATTAATATAGGATATTCAATATTGTTATATATATAGTATTGCACATAAAAAGGCAAACAAGAGTCCCTACTAGGAGATGGGAAGGACGAAGTTCTACCAAAGGATATTTAAATTCAAAATAACAATTAAAATAGGGGAGGTGATGTGCAAATTGTAGCAACATTTTCTTTACCCTACAAAACCTCAAAAAGGAGGGGAGAAATTAACAAAAGAAACCTCATAACTAGAGATGAACACATACTAACCTTAAATATGGTTGATATGGACATGTAGTCAAATGGTAATGATGTTCAAATTGTTGGCAGCATGTTCCCTAAGTCCATTCTCAGCAGTCACCAAAACGAGGCTGGCTGCCATTTGGATCAAGGCCCTGGATCGTATCCAATTGTTGTAAATACACTACGTTGTAGTGCTAAGTCAAACAAATTCTAACTTCGGGAGAGAAATAATTTTAAAAAATTAAAAAAAGTTTTGTCCTTTATAAAAAAGATAAACTAATTTCTTCACCTTTTTTATTGAGAAAAAAGAAACTTGATTAAAGAGAGAATAATGTACAGAGATTGTATGCCAAGCATACAGCAATGCCTGATATTCATAGATTGACCCTAAAACCATTTATACTGAAAACTTGCTACATACTAGCCAATTCAGTTATTTACTATAAGCTGGTATAGAGCCTTGGTAAATACAACATTTAGGGATCACGATCTGACTTGACCAATTTTCAGCCTACCCTAGGAGGCAGAATTTTTCTGATTCCCTGGTCAAAGAATCACATACTCTAAAAGGTTGTTCTTTGTTTTCTTCTTTTTTCCCCTTATTTCTATCCATCCTTCCTATGCAACTGCTGAAGCAGGCCTCTCTGGTGCTGAAGGGGTCCCCAACAGTTATGAGTGATGTCCCCAATCTGACTATCCAMTGGAACTGAGTCCTTTTCCATTCAAGTTTGATCTGGCTTCTTCCCCAGCAGATCACACCTATGGGAGCTACCAAGCGAGGAAGGTATTTTMTGCATTGAGGTCACCTCCTTCACAAGGTTGACTGCGGTGTCCACCTAATCTGTGAAAGGTGCCTTCTTAGAGCCCTCGTAGGGAGGAGYTGGGCCATCTGCAAGAACGACTGCCTCAGGTTCAGCACAATCCATGGATGTTTCCRCCCAATGGTGACTGGAGCCTAAGTCCCTCCACCATGTGGGCTTTTGATTTCGATGCTTTTTTGCCAGAGAAGATTTAGCATTTAGGCAGAAAGCAGCCAAGTATCAATGCTCAGAGCAGACTCTGCAACAGAATGCAATGTGCTCATAATCCAAAACTTGGGTCCAGCTGCGACCATCACACTCTAGAACTATATTTTCCAGAAAACCCTTGCTCGAGTCAGCTTCAATGCAAAYGCAAGCAGAAGTAGTGGCAGGCAATGGGCATATCTGTCGTCTCTGGAGACAGGCTTATAAACATGCCCAAAGCATTACCAATGGCAACAAGCAATATCTTGTTCTAATATTCAAGAGGTAAGTTGGGCATGTGCACCCACAACGGTACTGARGATTATGATTCTGTGTACAGGTTGARTCTTAGCTTCCAAGGCTTCATAAAGRGGCCAACCCTGCCCATAAACCAAATGTTTTTGCCAATRGTTGTCAATATGTCAGCCACAAAGAAACTCAAGGATAAAAAACCCTTTCACACGGGGGTTGAATCACCACCATGTCCTCCAGGAAAGAGCCTCAAGAATCTGAAATCCAAACCTGGAGATCTTTCAGCTTTGGCCAAACAGTGTTGAATCTGCAGATTAGCCCATGTATCTGATAGTAAAGTGTTTACTTGACCTAAGAGGGTTCAAGTCCTAAAATCAACACTGAAGCAGTTTTCTCAATTTAAGACAGTGGGGGGTTAGCTTCCCAGAGAGCAGGAGCGATTCTTTAAAGGAAACAACATTCTCAAGGCCTGCACCTCCAACAAAAGCAACCTTTGGGGCAAGAGATAGTTGTGGACTCTGGCAAGCCCCACCTGAAAAACTGCCAGATGGTGTGGAAGCCGCCGCTCAGCAGCTGAACAACATTCTTACCAGGCAGCACCATTCACGAAAATGAATCTCTGCTGAGAATAGAAGGTGTCCAACAAAGAATCTGAGCAAGCACTAATGAGTTGAGAGGAAGTGCTACAGATTGCAAGACGCTGCACAGCAAACCATGGTGGCTTGGGCAAAGCCCCACCCAAAACAGACTACCCTGCAGCTCCATCACTGGCATAAGACCAGACCTAAACTAATTTCATGACTTATTTTACTCACTGAACCTAATAAAATTCTGCTCTATAGTATGAAGCCTAACTTGATTTCACAACAACGCATCTCACAAACTAGCCCACGTTAGACAAACAGAGTTTGGTACACTCAGAATGCATGCATTGCATTCATTTGAAAACATTCTGGAAAACTTGAAATGCCTCTGTTTGCACATTCCACATACTGGCTATTTGTGTTTCATCTTGTAAGCCATTTACCAGTTCTTTGATCTGTGAATTTTACAACTTGTGATTTTAAGGTTACATGTGTTTCTTCTGTGTATGATTAAAGAATAACAATTTAAGCTTCCTAAAAAAATCCCTAACTCATCCTATATGAAACACTCAGATTTTTGGAAATCTGGCTCCCAATTGGCGTTATTGAACGAAAACAAAAAATATTTCTAAAAACTTTAATGGAACTCAGGAATGACATTAAGCAAAAACTTTCAAGCACAATTAAAAGCCGAGTTAAAACTTTAAACATTCAACAAATATGAATTCAAAACATCAATATTTATAATGCCATACAGGAATATGAAAATGCGTGATGTGATACTTGTTATCAGAAGTATATTAAGTGTAACAATTCTGACTAACCTAACCCTTATCCCTTTTTGTACTACTCGAACTTGGACCATTACTTGTCAAAAAAAATTGAGTGCAGTTGAAGCTTCTTCTTGGATGTTGATCTTTCAGGCAAACTATTTTCTTATTCATATAAATAAGCATGTTCAAAACTAGTTAATTGGGTATTGCTTGAGTGGTTGTGAGGAAAGTTGTTACCCTCCCCACTCAAGTTCAAATCCCACTTTGTTACACGTTGCTCTTAGTGAGCTGATTCATGATGAGATATATATAATATATTTATGAGTCAATGACCTGGCCTTGTGCCCTGAAGAATCTATGGTTTACCCTGGTTAACATCCTCGGAATGAGGGGAAGTGCCCAGGAGGTTTTCCCTACGATATGTTATACCTGGAAAAAAGCATGTACAAAACTAGAAATAATAATAGTTGTATCAATTACTATTAGAGAAATGATATTCATAGACAAATTTACTTCCAACTAAGGATATAAGACAGAATTTTACCCAGAAGTTGGAGACATAAAATTGACAGAAGAAAACTTGTTCAATAGAATAAAGATGTGTATGAATTGTGGGCACAGATATCAGACAAAAGAATAATGGAAGGAGCTTTGATATTGTCTCTAACATTAGTATGCATCCCAAACAGACAGGTGCCTGGAACTTTATCAAAACAAATTGGTGCTGTCAATCACAAAGCAAAAGGGGAAAAACACTGTCAATCCTACAATTGACCTGAATGAAAATCAAACACCAGACTCTTCAAAGGGAAGTAAATACTACATTGGAACAAGGAAAATACCTTCAGAATAACTGCGTAAGTGTAAATACAGACAACTTGAATATTGAAATTTTAGTGGCTTATTGAAGTTCTAAAGTTGATCATTGCTCCAAACTGCATCTTGGATCAATATGCCAAGTTTGGCCATACTGGATATTATAGTTCGTTCTGTTTGGTCCAATAAGCTCAGTTTGGCCATGCTGGAGGTTAAAAATCTATGTGTTTATGCATTCATAAAATCGTGTGTTTGCAAACATGGACATCAACCCCACATCCATGATCACTGAAAGCAATCTAACTTTCAGTGTAAATGCACATTAATGGGCCATGGTTCAACTCCAAAAATTGAAATGGTTTTTGAAGGTTGTCACAGTCAGCTATCATTTGAGTGAATCCCCACAGCTTCTAGGCAGGTTAACCTTAAAACTAGATTTGAGTGACAGCATGCCAATAGAGACATTGGCAGCAATATTGCTAAAACTCTGAATCCAAAAAACAAAGCAGGGGACTACTGGGTAAATAAATCTAGACACCAATAATAACAGGATAGTAAAAGATGAAACAAATGTCATTAAAGATGCAACTTTTAGGGAACAGAGACATTACATTTTCATGATCCATATGTCGGAGCAACTTGATTTCCCGAAGAGTTCGCTTTGCATCTATGCGATTGTCAAAGGCATTGGCTATCTTCTTAATGGCAACTTGTTCTTTTGTCTCTGAATTCAGTGAAGAGCTGGAAAAAAGCAAAAAAATAGTTAATTTTCATAAACATTTAACAGCTACTTGCATCTTCCACATCAACCTGCTGGTATTAATCATAAACAACGAGATTTTTACACTGATTCAAAAACAGTCATTTCATAACCTTAATAAATAACACAAAAAATAAAGAATATTCCTGAGAAATACATAAACCCCAAAATTCAGAGCAGTGAATCAATTTTAACAATGCTAATAACTAGCCCTAAAATTTAGAAAAAAGTATCACCACAATCAGGGGTAATTTCCAAAAAATAATTCAACAATTATTTTTCATTCCAGACCTTACAAAGATAAACGAAAGAAAAAAAGGCAAAAAGAGAGAATTTAACTTTCATAATTATTTAAAAGCCACAGACATCAACTTGCTCGTATAGTATTAACCGCACAGAACGAAATTATTTTTTCCGGCACAAATCTACACAGAGAATTCACAAAACAGAAATTTTACAAACCATAAATAAASAACCTCAAAAAGTTAARAATGTTCCCTGCAGATTATAACGTGAAAACTYACWAGGCCCAAAAATTCWGAACAGTAAATCACCACATATAATGCAAATAATTAAACCTGAAATTCGGAATAAAAACACCAAAATCAGATTTAAAATAATTAACCCTAATATTCAGAAAAAAAAAAAATTGAGAAAAAGAGCAATTAACCCTCAAATTTCGAAGAAAATAACCCCAAACTCGGGAATAAAAAGTAATCAACCCTAAAATTCAGGGAAAATAACCGCGGACTCGGGGGCGAGGGGATCGAGTAGTTAGCATGAAAAGTCCCAGCAAATAAACCCCAAAATACAGGGTTCAAAGGCCTGAGTTCAGAAAACAGACCAGCCTTGAAATTCAGAATATCGAAAACACAAAAATAACCCTGGGACTCAACAAATAGAGACCTGGCACTAGAAAATAAAAGGCAGAACTAGCACTAACACACCGTGTCTGATCTAAATTAGACCAATTTAATTTTAGCTAGTATTATACGTAAAATTCAGTAAAGAAAAGGGAAAAAATGTGAATATTATATTTTCGAGCCTGCTACTCGCATTTTCTTTGAGTTTTAAATATCAAACTCTAAATTTCGAAAACAATACCATATAAAAGCTGAAGTTACGAAACAATCCTCGAGATCCTTACCAGACGATCCCGTAAGCTCCTTTCCCGATGGGCAGCAGAGGCGGTTTGTACTTGGCTGTGACTTCGAAAATATTCCCAAAGATATTATACTGCACGAAGCGGCCGCCGTGGCTGAGGACTGCGGGGATGCTATCCATGGGATTCGACCCGGCGGCCTGAGGCGCGTCGGACATGAGCGTGTCCGACGATTGAACAGGAGCTGCTGCGGCCTCCATCGCTGGAATCTGAGGGAACAGAACGAAAAATGTCGAGGCCGGGATCGAACCCTTTACCTGTGAGCGGCCTATAGAGGATTTCTGCAGACCAGAAGAGAATCGAAATGCATTTGTACACAGCAAATAAAAATAATGGCCACGATTTCAAAAAGTCAAAACTCTGTTACAGCTTTCACACTACCCGTAACCCGTACGCTGCACCGGCCAAATCGAACGGTCGAAGCTCGTCTCCCTGGATCTGAGGGCTCTGGATCGGTCTCTAAAAGTTCTCGGACAAGATCGACGGCTAAGACCGGGCCGCCTATAGATCGTGCGGCTCTCGGCTGGCCAGGGCCCACCAGAGATATTAGAATCTCTTGAACGATCGGATTGCGGGAAATCTGACGGTGCAGATCTTGACTTGCGACCATCCTGCGGCTGATGCTGCTTTTACGGTCTTGGCCGGTAGCAGCTCAATCGTTAGAGGGCAAGGGCGGCGGCGGCTGACGAGTTGGTATTGGGTGGACTTTGATTAAAACTGACACGTGTCGAGGATGTAGGATTGAGTTTTGTAGTGTGGTTGATAGGCAGATGTGAAAGAAATGGGAGACGGTGGCGAATGGTGCGTGTTTATGGTCCCTCAATAAAGTTGTAGGGCCTTTTAAATTAAGCCAAAATGTAAATTTTGACCATTCAAAATCAAAATTAAATAAAATGAAATTATCATTATATTTGATAATTTTATAGTTATTTTATGTGTTTTACTCATTGTAAAGATTCTTTCCCC
>JASDQU010277739.1:0-11349 GCA_032191745.1 Picea mariana | reverse complement strand
GGACTCATGGAGTCAAGAGTCTTGTGAAGGAATTTGCGACTAATGAATTCCCGAGAGAATCAGGGTCGTTGATCACTACTAGGACACGTGGCACGAGATCTCGAGAAGTCGGGGTTCGGTGTTTCGGGTTTTCTGAGGATAAGGGAACCATCACATTAGAAACCGCGATATCGCGAATCGCGATATCTTGACAGTAAAATTTGTGGGCCCCGAAAGTTGGAATAGGAGCCAAGTGTCATCGCACATTGGGGTTTGGGGAATTGAGTATCCCGTGTTCATTGACAATGGGAATCGCGATCTTCCGATCAACGATTTACTGACAGGGTTAAGGGCCTTAGGGCAGGACAGGTGTAGGAAGGTCGAGCCTTTTCCACAACTCGACGACAAGTGGCATCGGAGATCGGGAATCAGGGATTTGTAAGGTAAGTGGTTTACGGCAACACAACCACCGATTTCCCAACGGGACAATCTCCGACAAGAGGAAAAGAGCACGGGTGAATATTCATCGGGTTTCGAGGATTTTGAGACCCGAGTGTAGGACTCACAATCTTGCGAGGTCCGATTTCCCGATAAGGCAAATGGGAGATCACCAAGAGCGTTCTGTGGGTGATAAAGTCCCGGAAGGGATTTGAAGAGCATTCTAGCTCTTCGGGCCTAGGAAAAGGAAGGTCCTAGTGGGAGCAGTCGTGCCTCGGGTGGCGCGAGTGTGTGTCAGTGTGGTATCATAGCCTAAGATTTCTTGTCTATACATTTCAGGCGAGAGAGCAGAAGAAGAGAAGGAGCTTCTTGATACATATCAAAGCGGGAAATTCTTTGCTTTCCATAGCAAACGAAAGAAGAATCCACCATGCCGCCCAGAAGAGAAAGGCAATCACCTGATCCAGAGGGAAGGGATGTGTGAAGAAGAGGTAGTCCGACAGGGAATCCGAATATGGAGAGGCAGATACGCGATCTCAGAGCGAGACTAGAAGATATTGAAGTAGCGCAGAGACGCACTGCAAATGTTGGAGATCTAAGTGACTCCAAAGGCGAAGTTGAAGCTGAACAGCAAGGAGAAGTTGCAGCTGAAGATGCAGCTAATGAGCGATTGATTAAAGCCATTTCCAGAATGAGTTCAAAGACAAAAATGGACATTCCAACTTATGAAGGAAGTCTGGATGCAGAAGAGCTGTTGGATTGGATTAGAGCTCTTGACACCTACTTCGACTATGAGGATATCGAAGATGAAAAAAAGGTAAGGCATGCTGTCACAAAATTGAAGGGACATGCAGCATTATGATGGGACGAGCTTCAGGCAGATAGATGTTCCAAAGGTAAGCAAAAGATTAAAAGATGGGATCAAATGATAGCAAAGATGAAAGCAAAGTTCATCCCAAGGGATTATCAAATCACATTGTTCAGGAGAATGCAGAACCTGAGACAGAAACTAATGACAGTTAAGGAATATACCGAGGAATTCTACAGGCTCAATATCAAGCAAGTCATCGAGAGAGTGATGATTGAAAAGTAGCCAGGTATATGAATGGATTAAGATACGATATCCAGGACGAGATGAGTATGACAACCATCAGAACGATGGAGGATGCGTATCAGATGGATTTAAAAGCTGAGGAAAAGCTGAGTCGTAAGCCAGCACAGCAAGGTAGAGGCAGAAGTCAGCCCAAGGGTAAATCAATTGCCCAGGATAAATACCAGAAGCCCAAGGAGGAGTGGAAGAGACCTTAGGTAAAAGTTGAAAGAGGTGGAACCTCACAGCGAGGGCCACATGATGAACAGAGAAGGAAAAAAAATGATCAGCGAGGAGATTATGCTGATGCAAACACTCTTCCTTGTACTAGAGGTCGAGGTAGAGGAAGAGGTGGAGTCATCACATTCTACACATGTGGGAAGAACGGGCACAAAGCAGTTGATTGTCCAGATAGAAAGAAGGATGGAGGAGAAGCGCACATCACCGAGGCATAGAGGCGAGCTGTTGAAGCAGAAGACGCAGAAGACGGAAGGTCGTTGATGATGTGTAAATTTCTCTTAACACCCGAGAAGGAGGTGGAGGACACAGCTCAAAGAAGTAGACTTTTCAGAACTACATGCAAGACCAAAGACAGGAAATGCAAAGTTATCGTGGACAGTGGTAGCACCGATAATCTCATTTCAACCGAGATGGTGGAGAAACTAGAGCTGGAGATGACTGATCACCCGAGTCCATATAAAGTTTCATGGCTACAGAAGGGACATCAGGTGAGTGTCACTAAACAGTGCTTAGTTGACATTAAAATAGGGGGATATAATGACAAGATTTTATGTGATGTCATTCCTATGGATGTTTTCCATTTACTGCTGGGAAGACCATGGCAGTATGATAGAAACGTGATCCATGATGGGAAAATGAATACGTATACCCTGGAGAAGAATGGGAGAACACATATGTTACTTCCAATAAAAGATAAGGAGGTAAAGCCGGAAGTGAACAACAGGGTACTTCTCATGAGTGGGAAGGAGCTTCTTACAGAAGTTAAGAAGAAAGAAGATCCACAATTCTTTGTGGTCAAAAAACCCAAAATCATTTTGACCAACACAAGAGTGGACGATTTGCCAGAAGAAATTCAGGAACTACTGGAAGAGTTCGCTGATATAGTGGTGGATGAATTACCTCATTCGTTGTCACCAATGAGGAGCATAAGTCATCACATAGACCTTGTACCAGGAGCTAGTTTGCCAAACAAGGCTGCGTACAGGTTGACGCCTCAGGAGAACGAGAAGGTTAAGAAGCAGGTCCAAGAGTTATTGGACAAGGGACTGGTCAGGGAAAGTTTGAGTCCGTGTGTCATTCCAACGGTACTCAGCCCAAAGAAGGATGGAGGCTAGAGAATGTGTACAGATTCTAAAGCCATTAACAAGATCACCATCAGGTATAGGTTTCCATTGCCAAGAATGGATGACTTGATGGACTATTTAAGTGGAGAATTTTTTTTTTCAAAGGTTGATTTGAAAAGCGGATACCATCAAATTCGCATGAGGGAAGGCGATGAGTGGAAGACAACCTTCAAGACCAACGAAGGACTGTATGAATGGATAGTCATGCCGTTTGGTTTGACGAATGCACCAAGTACATTCATGAGGTTAATGAATGAAGTGCTGAAAGAATTCATAGGTAAGTTTGTCATTGTTTATCTAGATGACATATTTATTTTCAGCAAAACTAAGGCAGAACATCTGAAGCACTTAGCTACAGTGATGAGGACGCTACAGCAAGAGAAGTTGTTGATCAACGTGAGGAAATATTCATTTATGAAGACATAACTCATTTACTTGGGGTTTGTCATATCGGCAAATGAATTGAAGATGGATCCAAGTAAAGTGGAGGTAATAAAGAATTGGTCATCACCAAGAAATGTTTTTGAGGTGAGAAGTTTTCATGGACTGGCTAGTTTCTACAGGAAATTCATCTGAAATTTTAGTGGAATTAGCGCAGCGATGATGGAAACAGTGAGGAAAAGACATAATCTTTTCATTGGACTGAAGAAGCTGAGAAAAGCTTCAATCTGTTGAAGTGGAAGATCACAGAGCAACCGGTGTTGGTGTTGCCGGATTTTCGAAAAACATTCCAGGTGAAATGTGATGCGAGTGGCTTTGCCATAGGAGCGGTCTTGAGTCGAGATGATAGATCAATTGCTTATTTCAGCGAGAAGCTGAATGAGGCAAAGGAAAAATACTTCACATATGACAAAGAATTTTATGCCATCATACAGGCATTGAAAAAATGGAGACACTATTTGATTCCAAGGGAATTCATTTTATATAGTGATAATCATACATTGCAATATGTAACTCAGCAGGAGAAATTAAATCAGAGGCATGTTAAATGGGTAGAATACATGTAGAATTTTACATTTGTTATCAAACATATTTCAGGTACTGCTAACAAAGTGGCTGATGCTTTGAGCAGGAAATGTTTGTTGTTGCAGGAGTTCAAAGTCAAGACTTTAGGCTTTGATGATCTCAGGGAGATGTACGCAGGTGATGCAGATTTTGCAGAGGTGTATGGAGCAGCTGAGAACCCGGTTCTTAGAGATAGAAGTCAATGGATAGATTACATGATCCAGGATGGATTGCTGTTCAAAGGAAATCAATTGTGTATTCCAAATTGCTCCATGAGGGAGAACTTGTTGAAAGAAAAGCATAGCGGAGGCTTAGCAGGGCACTTTGGCCATGACAAAACATTCGTGAAGTTAAGTGAGTCATACTTTTGTCCAGGGATGCGGTCAAAAGTTAAAAGGTTTGTTGATAGATGTAGAATTTTCCAACATTCTAAGGGCAGAAAGAAGAATGCAGGTCTTTATCAGCCATTACCCATACCAGAAGGGCCATGGGAGGCGATCAGCATGGATTTCATACTAGGATTGCCGAGGACGCAAATAGCACATGATTCAATCTTTGTGGTGGTTGACAAGTTTTCAAAGATGGCACATTTCATTCCATGTCAGAAGACCAACGATGCGACTCACATCGCAAATTTATTTTTCAAGGAAGTTGTTAGACTTCATGGACTGCCGAAAAGCATAGTTTCGGACATGGATACCAAATTTATTGGACATTTCTGGAGGACACTCTGGAAGAAGATGGGAACTAACTTAATGTTCAGTTCTACCTATCATCCACAGACAGATGGGTAGACAGAATTGGTCAACAGAAGTCTAGGGGACTTGCTGAGGAGCTTAGTGACAGAGCACCATAGCAGCTGGGATAACATATTGCCACAGACAGAATTCGCCTACAATGATTCTGTGAATCGAAGCACAGGGAAACGTCTGTTTGATATAGTATATGATAGATAGTTGAAAGGTGTTTCGGAGCTGAGGGATTCGAAACAAATAATGACTCAGAGCGCAAGCGCTAAAGAATTCGTTGAGGTAATGAGGGAACTTCACAGTAGGGTGAAGCAGCGACTGACAGAATCAAACCAGGAGTACAAGTGCAGAGCGGATCAACATCGGAGACAATTTCAATTTGATGTTGGCGATCTGGTTCTGGCACATCTGAGGAAAGAAAGGTTCCCAAGGGGAACATACAACAAGTTGAAAATGAAGAAAATTGGACCATGCAGAGTCCTAAAGAAATTGGGAGAAAATGATTATGAGATTGAATTGTCGGATGAGATCGGAATATCTCCGACATTTAATGTCTCGAACTTATATCCATATAAGGCTGAGGAAGCAGGAGCTAGAAATGATGAACAACCAGAGGTTCAGTGGCAGAAGCAGATGCCAATTGCAGAAAAGCAACAGATGGAGTGTATACTTGACAAGAGGGTGAGCAAAAAGACCAGGCGAAAGAAATATTTTGAGTATCTGGTCAAATGGAAGAATCATCCAGTGGAGGATGCCAGTTGGGAGACAGAAGTAGAAATTCTGAAGCATGGATAGACCGTGCAGGAGCTCATGGATAGGAGCCCATGAAAGTTTTCAAGCCGAGGAGTATGATGCAGGAGCATCGCCAACTCAGCAAGCGAGCCAACACATCACGCGGAGATTAGCTGGACAAACAAACCCAAATTTTGAAATGATTTGGGATTGTAGCACAAGTCTTAAATGAATCCTTTATGAAGGAGCGCCTATTGTATTGTATTAGACCTCGAGCCTTATGCTCTTGTCTGAAGTAGATAGGAGGCATTTACTTTAGTTAATGCAGGTAGATAGGATTTTAATTCCAGAATAGACAGTTTAGAGTTCGAGAGGGAAAACGGATATAGAAACCATCCTTTGTACATTGTAACATTATCAAGAATTCATGAGCAAGGAGAAAAGAGAAAGCAGAGAAAATTGTGAAGAACACCCATGTACACGCATTTGAATTAATAGAAGGAAGTTCTGATTCAAATTCATGGCTGGTGTTGTTTCTCTGTGTATATTGTTCATGTGCTTATGAATGTTTGTTTTCTGGTTATGCATTTGCTTTGTATATGCTGTGCATGAGATTTCATATTTGAAACTGAAGTCTGAAAAGGAAGTGAATAAGTTTCAATTGTTTCTCTATTTGAGCCAGGAGATTCCTGCAAGGTGTGTAGTGGAATTCATCTGCAAGGAGTGCGTAGATGAAGGCTCGATAGTTTAACACTTGTTCTCACTCATCCATAAGCAGAAGTGGGTTGTTGAAGTCGTGCAAGGTGTGCGCAGGCTAAAGAAGAAGTCTCAGCTGTGTATCTGAGAAAAGGAAGCTAAAGACTGCTGCTGCAGGAAGTGCGCAGAGTCTGAAGGATTCAACGCTTGAGAAGTTGTTGAACATCGAGTGCAAGGAGTGCACATAAGTTCCTCTGAAGGAGTCAGAGTAGAAAAGCTCAGGAGGTATAGAACCTTTGTGACAATCATCATAGGGGATCACAGAAGGTTTGTGTCGAGGAAGGGTCAAGACGGATTTACAGGTGTAAGCTTGAGGAGCAAGTCCTGAGAAAGAAACACTTAGCCAATTTCGAGAAATCTCCAAAGAGGAGAAATCGATGGCCAGGATTCACAGGGAAGATTGGTGAAGTCCAGACAGTGGTCTGATCTGGCGGAGGATGCACACGGTTTAAGTTTTAGCATGCCAGGAAGGAACTAGAGCTCATCGGGACTCGGCTCATCGAAGAATCGAAATTTCTGGAGCCAAGAGTCTTGTGTATGAAATCGCGAGTAGTGATTTCCCGAGAGGATCCGAGCCGTNAGGAGTGCACATAAGTTCCTCTGAAGGAGTCAGAGTAGAAAAGCTCAGGAGGTATAGAACCTTTGTGACAATCATCATAGGGGATCACAGAAGGTTTGTGTCGAGGAAGGGTCAAGACGGATTTACAGGTGTAGGCTTGAGGAGCAAGTCCTGAGAAAGAAACACTTAGCCAATTTCGAGAAATCTCCAAAGAGGAGAAATCGATGGCCAGGATTCACAGGGAAGATTGGTGAAGTCCAGACAGCGGTCTGATCTGGCGGAGGATGCACACGGTTTAAGTTTTAGCATGCCAGGAAGGAACTAGAGCTCATCGAGACTCGGCTCATCGAAGAATCGAAATTTCTGGAGCCAAGAGTCTTGTGTATGAAATCGCGAGTAGTGATTTCCCGAGAGGATCTGAGCCATTGAACTGCGGGACATGTGTCCAAGGATCTGGAAGAGTCGGTATTCGACATTTCGGGGTTCTCGGTGACATGAAACTCTTGTAGAAAGGAATTGCGATCCGGGAATTCCCGAAAGGATCTCAACCATTGATCACAACAGGGACACGTGGTCAGAGATCCCAAGGATCATATAATTGGAGATCGGGGATTCCAAAGACGGGAGCTTCGTATGTTGACATCGCGAGTTGCGAGTTCTGGAAACGGTAGGAGCCGTTGATCTGAGGAACACGTGTCAAGGAGCAAGGTAGTCAGGGGAGCTTGGCTCATCAGAGAATCGGGACTCATAGAGTCAAGAGTCTTGTCCAAGAATTCACGACTAACGAATTCTCGAGAGAATCAGGGTCGTTGATCACTGCTGGGACACGTGGCGTGAGATCTTGGGAAGTCAGGGTTTGATGTTTCAGGTTTTCTGAGGATAAGGGAACCGTCGCATCAGAAACCATGATATCCCGACAGTTAAAGTTGTGGGCCCCAGAAGTTGAAATAGGAGCCAGGTGTCATTGTGCATCGGGGTTCGGGGAATTGAGTATCCCGTGTTCATTGACAACAGGAATCGCGATCTTCTGATCAACAATTTCCCGACAGGGTTAAGGGCCTTAGGGGAGGACAGGTGTAGGAAGGTCGAGCCTTTTCCACGACTCGATGATAAGTGGCATCGGAGATCGGGAATCGGGGATTCGTAAGGTAAGTGGTTTACGATAGTGCAACCACCGATTTCCCGACGGGACAATCTCTGACAAGAGGAAGAGAGCATGGGTGAATATTCATTGGGTTTCGGGGATTTTGAGGCCCGAGTGCAGGACTCGCAATCTTGCGAGGTCGATTTCCCAATAAGGCAAAGGGGAGATCACCAAGAGCGTTCTGTGGGTGATAAAGTCCTGGAAGGGATTTGAAGAGCATTCTAGCTCTTCGAGTATAGGAAAAGGAAGGTCCTAGTGGGAGCAGTCATGCCTTGGGTGGCACGAGCATGCGTCACACTTCAACCTTTTTCATGTCTCATTCTCAACCAAAGCTTTCCATTTCTTAAAAGTATCAAAAACATCATATTTTTGTTGAATGCAATAAACCCAAGTTTTTCTATTTGCATCATCAATAAAAGTAACATAATAACGAGAGCCACCAAGAGATGATAATGAGATGTTCCTCATACATCTATATGCATGAGCTCTAACCTTTCACTCTGATCTAAAATTGAAGAAGACTTGAAAAACTTGAAACCTTATTGCAAGTGAATGTTATGTGTTTAAAGCAAAAGGATCAGTTTGCAACACATAAATTAAAGGATTACTTATGCAAATTACACATAGACAGTAGCATAATCAATGAACATAAATACATAAGCACATCAATTGATAAAGGAGTTCACCCCTCTTATGGGCTACATCTCTTGGTCCAACTTCCAATGGATCATTATTATTAATTGCTCAAAAAGTGCTCAAAAACATGTCTTACAATGCTCAAACTGACAAACCAACTGCTCCAATGGCTTCCCAGCATCCCAAAACCCCTGTCTGGGCTCTTTCGGCACCTCAATCGGTAGAAAAATGAGAAAGATAGGCCTCCTGGAAGTCCCTTCTTCAAGCTTGTTGTCTCTGCATCTACAAAACGCACCCTCCTGAATTGAACCTGGCTCACACGTTCATTTAAGCGCAAAAACGTGGCACCGGGGGCAACCGTGCCAACGATGCAAACCGTAGAACGGTTAAGGGTGCGCCAACCCCTAACCGCCTCGACACCTGGGCATATGGCACATATGACCATAGATTTGGCAAATAGGTGGTTAACAGTTGTAACGGGCGTAACCTCCCCGTGCTCCAAACTAGAGTCACATGACAATAGTGCAAAGAACCGTGGGCTAAATTAAACCCCACGTGCAAATATTACAACCACGCGCACCATATATAACACGGTCATGTGTTGTGGAATGAAACCACGGGTCAGGGCTAAGCCCCAGCCCGCCCCCCTTTCCGTTTAATACAACAATCAAGTTCAAATAATATTAAAACCATGTATCAAATAAGAACCAACTCGTGGTCCAACGGTCAGGCGGCCATTCGAAGTCGTTGTACATTGTGGGAGGTACGGGGGTTGAACCCCGCGAACTCCACCATACCTTTTACACATCAATCAATAACCAACCAACGAGGGACACGTGGCACCCATGGATTAGGCCATGTGTCCTCATACCATTCGCCAATAATTGGACACGTGTCAGCTCCCGATTCGCCAATCATCAACCAATAAAAGCTTGCCATGTCACCACTGTATGGTCATTGTACGAACTGTACGGACCTGCCACGTCAGACCGTACGGACTGTACGGACAGGTACAATTAGCATCAAATTTTTTGCATGTTTGGCTTGACGAATAGATCACAATATCTTCTCCATACGGAGTCCATTTGACAAAGTAAATATACCACCAGAATCAAGAAGACGAGACGGACGCAATGGCATTGTTTTCGTCGCATTTTGAGCACTTTGAAATTTGAGCAAAATTTGATCCCCTAATCACACCTCCCCATTGGGAAGCTTTTGGACCTCCAAAAGACTATCTCAGTCTATGTGAATATGAGGGTATAGTTCCCTCACCCTTCCAACCTTAATCCACTTGGCCTTGCTTGGATTCGTCCCTTTAAGACCAACTCACAAATACTCCACATTTCCTCACTTCGAAGTTCACATCCTCCTGTCAAGGATGGTGTCTTCCTGCAGTTTTGTTAGATACTCTGGAGAAAAATCATCTATGAAAGGAATCTGAACATGCTCTCCTTGATCATCAATCAATGGAGGCTCATACAACTTCAAATTCTCAACATTAACAACTGCATACATCTGCATATAAGGAGGCAAATCTAAACGAAAAGCATTGTTACCAATCTTGTCAACAATCTTGAAGGGACCATATCGAATCGGTTTCAACTTTTTACCTTCTCCTTTAAGCCTCTCCTTGCTGATGTAAAGCTAAACTTCATCACCAACTTCGAAACTGTGATAAACACGATGCTTGTCATGTCTCGTTTTGTACTTGGCCTGACTCTTTTCCAACTTCTCTTGCACCACCTGATGTATCAACTAAATTTGTTCAATGAACTTCTCTGCCCGATCAATATCATATTTCCCATCAACAACAATATCTTTCCCAAAGATAAAATCTAGAAGTGACTTGGGAAAATAACCAAAACATGCCTCAAATGGCGACGTTTGAGTCGAAGTGTGTTTATCTCGATTGTACGCATGCTGAATGTAGTGTAAATGTTCATCCCAAATTTTAGGATGCTTGCTGCAATAAGCACGAAGAAGATGTACCACTGTACGATTCACCACCTCTGTCTGACCATCTATCTGTGGATGAAAAGTTGTGCTCTTTTTAATCTTGGTGTCCATGAGTGCCGACAAACTTGACCAAAAACTTCCAACAAATCGAGAATCCCGATCAGAAATAATGGACTTGGGCAAACCAAAATGCACCCAAACATTTTGAAAGAACAACTGTTCCGTTTGTTCTGCTGTTACCTGCTTAGTACAAGGCATCAAAATACACATCTTACTAAAACGATCAACCACAACATAAAGATAATCATGACCTCTTCTCGACATAGGTAAACCACCAACAAAATCCATGGAAATACTTTCCCAAGGTCGAGAAGGAACTGGAAGTGGGGTGTACAAACCCAACTTTTGATTACTAGGTTTAGTTGTAGCACACAATGAACATCCTCGAACATATCACGAAACACTTTCCTTCATCTTAGGCCAGTAGCAGTATCTTTGCAAATTTGCCACTGTCTTGCCTACACCAAAATGACCAGCAATAAGAGAAGAATGCGCTTCTCTTATGATGTTGATTCTTTCTCCCTGTGGAATACACAACTTGCCAAGATGATACAAGAGATTATTATGCACATGATAATCCAATTCTTCAACATGGTTAGAGTGGCACAAAGTTTCATACACTTCCTTAAAGTCAGTATCTAAAGCATATTGTTCCACATAACTTTCATGCATTATAGGACTCTGCTTAAGAATAATTGAAGCACTAACAATAGGCCTGGAAAGCATATCAGCGACTTTGTTAAAAATTCCCTTCTTATACCTGATAACCAAATGAAACTATTAAAGAAAACCCATCCACCTGAAGTGCCTAGCTTGCTATAGCTTTGACTGTGGTTGTAAATATTGCAAAGGTTGATGATCTGTGTGAATAATGGTTT
>JASDQU010277737.1:0-14900 GCA_032191745.1 Picea mariana | reverse complement strand
TGAAACATTGCACCCCTTCATTTAATTAACACAAATGGTAACTTTTATTAATTGATTTTCATACACCAATTTAGACAGTGATTTTCATATGAATATTCTGAAGTGATGGAAACAAATTTTAAAATTCTACAACATGGGTTTTTGTAGAACATGCCTAATTAATCTACATGAGGGAAATTTCCCTAGAAAGTGTGTGAGGTGGTTGGTAAAAACGGTTCTTTGAAGATAGCTTGCCCAGATTTTCCTTTCGTCGCCAAATGTCAGATCGACTTCAGTACATATTACCTTTTCATGAATGTCTAAATAGACCTCCACATATCTCCTTTGTTGGTGATTATTTAAACTCAAATTGTAAAAATTTTACTTGATGGTTGTATTAAAATCAGTTCCCTCTCAGTTGCTAGTCACTAAAGATTTGACTTGGTCTCACCCTTTTTCATATTTTCTTCCTCATTCGATCTATAAACATATTTTTGGTCGACTCAACTAGGAGAAATTTTGACTTGAGTATTTCAATTCTAGTCAACCCATCTTGCTTCGGCCTCAACCCGACTTATATTTAAGTTTGCTTCGACTTCGACCTTTAAGTTACTTCTTTCTTGGACCGACTCAACTTGGAAGAAAACCAACTTGAGAAATTTAACTTTGGTCATCTCGACTTGCTTTGACCGACTTGTATTTCCTGACTCAATTTTCCTTCGACTTCGACCTTCAATTGGTCGACTTATCTTTGACTCATCTTGAAATCGATCGACTTGTCTTCTCCAACTTATGTCAATCTGTAGGATTGGAGTTGGTCGACTTGTTTTCGACTCGTCTTGCAATTGATCGAATTCCATATAGTCAACATTATTCTTGTTTGAATCAACTCGACTTGTGACTCAATGGTGTCAATGCTTCCTCACCAAACATCCACCATTGAAATTTGGTCTCATCTCTGGACTCTTCTTCAATTGAGTTTTTATGAATCACTTTAAATGAACCATATCTTATTAACTTCTTTATTTGTGATTTGTATGGAGCCATATTGGATTATCCATTTACCCTTTTTATCTAGACAATTTCTTCTTCTGTTCATGGATGTTAATGAAACAATCTCAACCTTATACAATATAGGATGAGTTTATTAAGCTCATACAATATATTAGTCAATATTATCTTTCTATTGATATTCAAGTTACCTTCATAACATTATGTCCAATATTGACAATGCTTGACATTCAAGTCACCTTCATAACATTATCTCCAATATTGACAATGCTTGACATTCAAGTTGCCTTTATAACATTATGTCCAACCTTCATAACATTACATCCAATATTGGCAATTCCTCTCAAACCAATCGATCAATGATACTTCACCTATTTATTAAGGTTGGCATCAATGACAACTAAATTGCCAACACCTATGTAGTGCAGTAACTTGTAAAATTATTGTTCATATATTCTCTTCCATTATCTATTCTTAACCTTTGAATTCGATGTCCAGATTGCTTTTCTACAAGGGCCTTGTCGGCAAAAAAATTGTCAAAAACTTCACTCTTAAGTTTTAAGAAGTAAACCCAAGTATGTCTGGAAAATTCATCATTGAAAGTTAAGAAATACTTGCACCCGGAAAAAGTAGGAGAAGAGAATGGACCACACAAGTCACTGTGAACAAGCTGCAAAGGGATCGAGGCATGCTAAGAGGCATGTTTGTCAAAAATATCTCGATGATATTTTCCGAGAACACAACTGGAAAAAATACCATCTTTGCATGAAACAAGAGGAATACTAGTCACCATTTGTTGATTACATAGTTTCTGCAATGAGCGATAGTTTAGATGACCAAACTTCACATGCCAAAGTTTGCTCAAGTCATCTCTATCAACAACAAAAACTGATGGAAAAGATGATGACCCAAAGTTGTCAAACTTGTACAACCTGGTAATATCATCAACAATTCAAGTTGCAAGAACATGTTGAGGATCTTTGAGATCCTTGATTACAACTTGGTGAGGTGAAAAATATACGGTTTTACCTTCACCTTAATTAGTGATTTGATATACTGATAGAAGGTTACATGAAAGACATGGAATGCATAATACATCATTTAAATGACCATTTTATACCTGAATTGTTCCAGATCATATAAAACTAAGAGATCTATCATCTCCAACAAATATTTTCTTGGTGTCACATTCATTTAGAGTGGAAAATATGGCTTTCTCCTTATCCATATGATAAGATTCTCCAGAGTCAATAAGCCACTCATCAGAAGAAGAAGTAGAAGTTGCACTGAAGGAGAAACCAGTAGCAGAAACTGCATGTCCATGAGAAGAAGAAGAAGAAGTAGTAGAATCAATATTGATATTGTGTTTCTTTATCGTTGCTTTTTTCCATCTTCTTGAAACATTTGGACTCCTCATGGCCATATTTCCCACAAAAGTTGCAATGTCTGTCAGTCTTCTTATTTTTAGATTTTTCTCATTTTTCACCATTAGGAGATGAAGGTTTATGAGTGGGTTTGGGACCCTTGTTTTGCTTTCTTGTTGTGGTGAGGATGTTACTTATTGGGATTCTTAGGTTTATCTTTCTGCTGGGATACTAAGGTTTTGTTGGAGGTACCTGCAGTGTTGATCACTCCAAGTTTTACAAGCTTATCTTTCTCTCTAATCAAAGCATCACAAAAGGAATCAATAGTGGGTTTTTATAAGATTTCCCTAGAGCCTCTCTCACGACATAAAAGGTAGATATTGTTGATGTTTTGGTAGCCGTGGGAGGTATTAACATCCACGTGTAACCTATGACTTAGAATAGAATATTCTAGAAACAAGTGAACCATTATACAGATGTGTGGAAACCCTAGAAGACAAGTCATCCTAGTAGAATAAATAATATTAGAATATTATCTTTCAGAAATACAAGTCATCTCCATAGAAAAAAGATAAACAAAAAATATAATTACTAGAAATTCAGGTCGGCCCAACCAGAAAAATCACTAAATAAATTAATATAAATAGAGGACATTTTAGTTCATTTGGATACCCAGTCAGAGCGCAAGTCTTGTGGAGAGATGCAGTTGCGACAACAACTGAAGCTGCAAGGAGGAATAAGGGTGTATGGTCATCTATTGGTCTTGGTCTCTCTCTAGAATTGTCAAGTGATTCTCTTGGTGACATGCTTGGTGAAACTCTTGGTGATATTATTTCTAAGTATGGTGCAAGGTTGAGAGAGTAGTTCAGATGCAGCTGTTAGAAAAACAGGATCACAGAGCAACAAAATAAAAACAAATGCGGAAATAAAACAAAGAATATACACAATACAATAGAGACACAGATATACATGGTTCACCCAGTGTGGGTTACGTCCACCAGAGAAATTGCCAGGTCCTTCCTTTTTATTATCCAACAAATGAAGGGATACAACCTACAACACACCCATTGTAACTTCCTCTTATTTCTCTCACAGCATCCTCTCTCAAAATACAATATTCATAATTATGCATAGCCGCACTACATTTCCCTCATAAAAGAGAGTTGCATTCTAGGGCAAAAAACCCTAACATAAATTCTACCGTCAGATCTACGACCTTATATTGAACAGTCTAGATTTACTATGAAATTACAATATACATTTACAAGGAAAATTTTCCTTTGGGGGCTTTCTTGCCCCCAGTGCCCCCAACCGAGGGGATGAGCCCCTAGACCTCGCAGGGGGGGAAAGCCCCCCTTGTAACCCCCCCCTCGCCTGGAGGGGTGTAGAGTCTTGATGGGGAATAAACACGGATGAAAACAAATACCTATGAAATAGGAATATAATCAGGCTCCATAACCAATAGCAGTTGTTTATGGCACTTATTATATGGATATGGAGACTCTCTCTCTTTTGCACTACCATTGGAGAAGGAGTGCTCTACTTGTCCCCAGTTGTTGTTGCAATTAGCATCTAGGGTTTATCTGTTTGTTCTGCAGTAGGCTTTCCTGAATTATTCTAAGTAAAGATTAGTGTGCTCGAGGGTGGAATATGTGAATTCCTATGGTTGGGTGACAATGATGTGACATTATCTATGGTTAAACGAGTATACCAAAATTTCAACATGGAATCAGAGTTGGTTTCCTTCATAACAGTCTAACCGATGGAAGAAATATCCTCAGTTTCCCCCATTTTCAAGCTCATTGAGCACTTATTGAACTCACTAAGAAGGTCTCCTAAGTAGGGTGAATCTCTTCCTCAGATCAGATCTGCAAATTTTTGAAGTTGAGAAATTAGGGTTTCCTCATAAAACACTAGGTTTGCAGTGCCAGTTATAGTTGCAGTACCAATTCCTCTGTGCTAGTTCCTTCATTCCAGTTGCAACACCAATTGTAGTGCCAGTTGCAACATCAATTACAGTGTCAGTTGCAACACCAATTGTAGTGCCAATTGCAACACCAGTTGCAGTGAAAGTTTTTGTGAAGTGTTGGTTGTCCTAGTATGCCTTACCCTGCACATCTCCAGCTACAAGTTGGAGCACCTTTGATGTTTTAAGGTTTTTCATTGCTTGTCGTTGTTGTCGGATGGTGCCACTACCTGTCGGTGTTGTCAAAGGCATGTACTTATATATATTTAAACTATATCACTATTTTGAGTGTGATTGCAAAAAAATGGATCTCTTACAATCATAGATCCAGAGGGATCTCAAATCCAACACATTCATAGGAACAACGCACTCCAGGTTTGATTGTTTTCATGTGCCTCTAGTTGTTATGGAATTATTGTAATCTTATGAACATCTAGTTGTATTTTGATCTATTGAAGTTATAGTAAGCTCTGTTCAAAATTAAATTTATAAGATGACTCTAGTATAAGTATTAGATTGATTAAGGTTGAGATTTTAGAGTTTATTTGCATTATATTCTTTAACTCATATTTCTTTCAAGAAAGAATGTTGTCTTAAGTACAAGGGACAGTTTGAAGAAAATATTTAAGACTCAGAAGAAAATCAACAACACTCATTCTTGAAGATAAGACTCCAAGTTCCAGGTTTGATTGATTAAATTAATAAGTTTCCAATTTGCACATATCAAGTTTGATCATTGCTACATTACTAGTTGTGACAATCATCCTTGAAAGGTTCTATCACTTCTAGATACAATGAATACTTAGAAGCATGTGAGTACTATTGATATAAATTATTATTGTACTTGTTTTCAAGATGAGCTAACATCTCCTCTAGGAGATACTTCTTATTTTTCTTCCAGGCAGGTCACCATGGTAATAATATGATGATTACCATGAGATTGCCTTTTAATTCTTGTGGACATAGATATGTTCTTATGAAAATGTTATTATACGTTTTTCTCTTGTTTCTCTTGTCTCGGGAAGGTTATTTTATAAATTTCATGGAGGTTACCATGGAGGAATGATTGATCACAACATTAGAAGAGTGTTGTTCCTATTTCGTATTATTGTATTTTTATTTTGGCTCTTGTTCTAGGCAGGTCACAAGCAATAGCTCTGATAAGGATCTACTGTGATTATTGTTCTCGTTCTTATTTTTAGTATTATAAGAGTGTTATTCTTGTCTACTGTTTTTCCCTTTGTTGTCCTTGTTCTGGGCAGGTCACAGGTGATGACTCTTAGGGAAGCTATAGTGAAAGTTGCAGGAGACAACCTATTAGATGGTCTCTAGTTTGAGACATGGTGCAAACTATCCATATAAGAAGTTGTATACACGACTGTATACATCCATGTATCAAAGAAGAAGAAGACGAAGAAGGGTACTTTTGTGATATACATAATATCTCATATGGAGATTTATTTTAAGGAGAAGAAGGCTCCAAAGATGACATAACAAATACCTCTAGTGCAGTTGATCACTTTTTAGATCATCATGAAGAGTTAGTAGAGCCAGAAGAGCCTACCCAGAATCGTTGCAGTAACCAAGAAGAGACCAATGT
Organism: Picea mariana; assembly: GCA_032191745.1. Lineage (NCBI taxonomy): Eukaryota > Viridiplantae > Streptophyta > Pinopsida > Pinales > Pinaceae > Picea > Picea mariana. The sequence goes on along the minus strand of JASDQU010277737.1, from coordinate 8,980 downwards.
GGTCCCATGAAACCTTGCAATAAGCAACATTTATGAGCCATATCATGAGGAGAAGATGGCTTTGAATATTATACAAACTTAGAGGGAGTCAATATTTAGAGGGAGAATGGAGACTCAGAGACTTTCAGATTCAGATGAAAGAGAGAGACGTCTTTTGGAACTGGTAGACATATGCCATGGGTTGAGAAGGATAGATCGAAGCTTTAGAGGCTTCGAGGAGATGTGAAATCTTATGGGAATATTCCCTTGCTTCAGTAGACTTTGCTATAGTGTCCGAGGAGGAATCCAGTCAGAAGGACTGGAATATACATCTTTTCCTTGGTTCTGAGACTAGAAGGGAAGTCAGTGGTGACTTCCAAGTTGATCTACAAGATCAAGCATGTTGTATATAAATAGCCTAGAGATGTACAAAGACTGATTTGTGCCCAAAGGATTCTCCTAGCAAGAGAGAAGAGACTATGACGAGACACCTGCTCCAGTATATTTCTATAGACGAACAGGTAGCAAATATGTTGACCAAGCCTCTGTCAGAGACAATCTTGGAGTGGTCCAAATGTTTTTCTCTAGTAGTGAGAATTGATGTATTCCCCAGCAGCGGGAAGTGATGTGATCCCTAGTAGTGGGAGATACTCCAACGCATATTGGTATGCTACTCCAACTCAAGTTGGTATGTTACCCCAGTGCATGTTGGTATGCTACTCCAATGCAGGCTAGTATGTTACCCCAACATAGGTTGGTATGCTACTCCAACGAAGGTTGGTATGTTACCCCAGCGTAGGTTGGTATGCTACTCCAACACAGGCTGGTATGTTACCCCAACACAGGTTGGTATGCTACTCCAACGCAGACTGGTATGTTACTCGAGCGCAGGTTGGTATGCTAGTCCAACGTAGGTTGGTATGTTACCCCAGTGTAGGTTGGTATGCTACTCCAATGCAGGCTGGTATGTTACCCCAATGTAGGTTGGTATGCTACTCCAACACAAGCTGGTATTTTACCTCAACGTAAGTTGGTATGCTACTCCAACACAGGCTGGTATGTTACCCCAACGTAGGTTGGTATGCTACTCCAATGAAAGATGGTATGTTACCCCAATGCAGGTTGGTGTGCTACTCCAACGCAGGCTAGTATATTACCCCAGTGCAGGTTGGTATGTTACTCCAACGCATGCTCGTATGTTACCCCAGCGCAGGTTGGTATGCTACTCGAAAAAAGGTTGGTACACTACTCCAATGAAAGTGCAGAACTTCTTATGATGTATGGATTCATGAAATTCAAGAAGGAAATGGTAGAGGTATGCATAAGCACAAAATCAGTGATGATGATCGTGCTAAGAGGAATACCTTCCTCGTTAAGAGGGAGTGTTAACTTTTGAGTCAGATTCTGTGTGAGCTGACGAGTTACAAGTTTTGTATGAACTAGATGTTGACTTGTAGTGTCAGAAATGATTCCCAGTTAGAGCGTCGATTAGTAGCATCGGAGGTTACTATATGGAGGGCCAACTAGTAGTGTTGTAGGTGTTTTCTAGCTAGATGGATAATGTGCGGCTATGATGGTGATAATTGATCTGTTTGATCATATGATAGCTTATGTGGCTATGGTTATGCTACCTGTAGACTGGTTTGCAAGACCATGTGAGTCTTGCCCATTCCATGTGAGATGGATGGATGTGTTTGAGACCACTACATAAAGAACATCTTAGTTAATACCTCCCTAGATAAGAGGGAGTGTTGATGTTTTGGTATCCGCGGGAGGTATTAACCTCCACATGTAACCTATGAATTAGAATAGAATATTCAGGAAGCAAGTAAACCTTTAAATAGATGTGTGGAAACCCTAGAAGACAAGTTGGCCTAGAAGAATAAATAATATTAGAATATTATGTTCTAGAAATACAATTTGACTCCACGGGAAAAAGATAAACAGAAAATATAATTACCAGAAAGTCAGGTCAGACCATCCAGAAAAGTCATTGGACAGATTAATATAAATAGAGGATGTTTTAGTTCATTTGGATACACAGTCGGAGCACAAGTCTTGTGGAGAGTTGCAGTTATAGATGCAAGGAGGAATAAGGGCATACGGTCATCTCTTGATCTTGGTCTCTCTCTAGCACTATCAAGTGATTCTCTTGGTGACATGCTTGGTGAAACTCTTGGTGATATTCTTGCTAAGAATGATGCAAGGTTGAGAGAGTAATGCAATTGCAACTGCTGCAATTGTGTATGGAACTTATTCTATGGATATGAATACTCTCTTTTTTGTGCGCTGCCATTGGAGAAGGAGTTTCTACTTGTCTTGAGTTGTTGCTGCAATTAGCAGCTAGGGTTTATTTGTTGGTTTTGGAGTAGGCTTGCCAGAATTATTCGAAGTAAAGGTTAGTGTGCTCGGGGGTGGCATATGTGAATGCCTATGGTTGGGTGACAATGATGTAACATTATCTATGGTTAAATGAGCATACCAAAATTTCAACAGATACAAACACAAAATATGCACCACATAGCTTAGAAACAATAATATAAACGCAACACTCTTTCTCCAGATTTATGTTACACTCTTCACATAAAATTCGAAGTGTTTTAAACTTAGATAGATAGTCTTCAATGTAAGAAAAAATATTTGGACTTAAAGTCAATATCTTATTTTCTAACTAATGTGCTCAAATAACATTGTGTTTACCAAACATAGATTCAATCTTTTCCCAAGCTTCATAGGGATCATCAATTTATTGAAGGTGGAACCTTAAATTAAGAAATATGGACATTCCAATCAGTCCTCGTGTTTTGTCATTCCTATTATCCCATTTGACTTTCTTTTCATCATTAGTGGGTTATTTTTCCTTTCACAAGGTAATCTGGTATAAGCCTTTACTTCTTAATATTACTCCTCCATATAGGATTTCCATTGGAATTAGTTGGTGCCAGTAAGAAAAAGATCACTGGAATAATCCATATTAAATATGCAGATAATATGGATTTAAAAACTAAAATTCATTTTCTGAATGGAAAGATCTTGAAAAATTAGGTGGTTTAAAAAAAAAGGCACTGAAAACGGATTTCAGATGTGAAAGTTATGCCCTTTCAAAAAAAAGCATAAACGATAACCAAAGAGCCACGTGGAAAGTAGAAGTTGGTCCATGTGGTGATACCCCTCCAAATAACCTCACTTTTACAAATAATTTTCTTTATGAAGTGACCCACTTTTATAATTTTTTTATAAAAAGAAGCGGGGATCACTTTTACAATGAAGTCACTTTATAAAAGAAAGTTGCATGCAAAATAAATAACTTTAATATTAAAGCTACTTATAGTGATTCAATTTTATACTTGAAGTGAAATACACTTTACAATGGATGCATGAACTTTTTCAAAAAAAGTAACAAAAAGAGATTTGAATTCAAGACCTCTTACTTAATAACGTAACTTTTAACCAAGTGAGCTAGAAAAACATATTGTATTTTTTAGGAGGATTTTTGTTATTGTTGTTGTTGACGGCCTTGGAGAGCGTGCTCATAAAAAACTCTTTTTGCACAAGAAAAAAAATTCTCTTCTCGATGACAACAAGGGTTAGATCTCAATTAGCTTACCTGCAAAATGCACATTTTCCTATATGTTTCTGATTTTTCGAAATCACACAGGGCATGGGGAAAAGAGCATACGTAGATCTAAAAGAGTAGCAACCCAAAAAAAAACAATATAAAACCAAAATAAAACTGAAATAATACTCTGCAAAACTTTAAAAAGGGCATATTCAGGATTTATACCTCTGAATCTGACTGAAATGGTCGTATCTTGGGAAAACAGAAACCTTCTCGAGTGAAATGAAAAATGTTCCTAATTGAGCCGAGCACTCTAGGTGCAATGGAACAGTCCTCTCATCCACAAAATGTATGCAAATGGCAGAAACTAGAGATGAGGCAACTCGGCATCACAATTTCGATCTACAACGAGAACAGGTATTCAAACAGGATCTGATACTATGTTCGACAACACAGGTATTCCAACATAGGAAGAACAACTTCAGTAACAACTCACACAACTAGATCAAACATCAACACATCGATGCTTTGACATGGTAAAACCCCCACGAGGAAACATCCACAACCCCAACCAACGCAACCACTTAGAGCAGTTTATTAATGCAAAAGAAAACGATTACAGGGATATTTTACAAGAGATTTTCTCACAATTGATCATCGGAAAATGACCCTCCTTTCTTTTTAAATAGATATCATGGACCAATCAGGTACTAAGCCACGGATCAATGTAGCCATTAAGATCAAGGAGAATATGAATCGTTGGATCACTCTATGTCGAGAACATATTGTGACCATCAAATTTCCTAACTGCAAATGCATACTAATGCATACTAAATAAACAGACTAAGAAACACACGTTTACCTAACGACACATTAGACCAAGTAGATCCTAACTAACTCCTAAGTGTCTAAATATCCTAACAAATAGTGGTCAAGTGTTCACATTGAGTAGGAACATATGGTACAAATCCCATGGATGAAAACTCATAAAGAAGGTGTTACTCTAAGAAACATGCCAACTAAATAAAGTCCCCTAATACACATTCACTCATTAATTAAGTGTGAGGAGGGAACTCAACACTGATTCAACTTGACCTAGTTCTTTACACATGTATAAAATGCACGTTCCCAACACAAATTCTTCAATAATAAATGGATTATGCTCAACATGATAAAATTTCAGTTTTCAATTAGTGATGACTTTGGAATATTAAACTCACTACTATTTCCAACTCCCGTCCTAATCTAAATCCAAGAGGTTTTCTAAACAACTAGCGAAGTTACTTTATCAAACTATGTTTATTTTAAAGTTTTAATCAACATCACGAAACCATTATGTAGTTCTTAGGCATGTTTTATGTGTAGGTGTAATTTGTAACTATTAATCATGACAATATGCAAAAGTAAGAAATCAGATGTAAATTGAAAGAAAATATGATAAAAATCAGTCTCTATATCCGCTTTTGATTTCCCAAATTGCATAAGAGTGCAAGGTAAACAACATATGTGGAACGACGAGATATGTCGCCACACTAAAAATTCTTTAAAAAAAATAATAAGTTACTCTAGATTAATTAGTAATAGGTTACATGCATAAAGTAGTCAAAATCTAGTCAAAATTAAAAAAAAAAAAAATTGAATTAATCAAATTGGACTAGTTAATTTTGCATAATGTGGTGTCTAAGATCAGTGAAAAATTATAAAATCTAGTAGTGAACCTCAAGAAACAAGTTGGCCAAAAAACATATGCAAAACTAAACTTTTAGCTTGATTGTGTGGGCTTAAACCAACAAACAAAGTGCATACTATGCAAATTCTAGAGCTTGTAAGTTGCATAGTTGATGAATTACTTGACTTTTGAAACTAGTTATGCACAAGTGTTAAAAAAATTGGGGGGTTGAGGGTAGGGTGTGAGATGAATAAATTTTGGAATGCCTCAAATCCAACTAAAGGAAGAAACAAGTGATTCTTTATGTAGTGGAGTCACCATTCTGTTGCGTTTATTTGGTGCTAGTATGTACTAAATGGACTTCGCCAACATGTTGGAGTTGTTGGTGTAGACAAAATGGTTAAATATATTACACAATTAATATTCTTCCTTATATGAAAATATTGATAATGTAAAGGATAGGAAAATGGAAAACCTTGATAGAATAACTCCTTGAGTGAATTCTTGATGATAGACCAGGATAAGGGTGATCTTCACACAAAAACCTTTGTTATGATCATACACCAAATCTCACACTAGCAAACAATAATGTAAACATTTTCACATCATGAATATGTTAGAAATCAAATCAATGCAACAATGAAATAATCATCACAATGCATACTCTCATGTAGGAAGAGAACCCAAAACTTTATATTAATGGAAAGAAAAGAAGAAGTTTACATAAAATAGATAACAATATCATCTTGGAGTAGCCATGTGTTAGAAAAACAGGATCGTAGAGAAATAAAATAAAACAAATGCGGAAATAAAACACATAATATACACAACACAATAGAGACACATATATACGTGGTTCACCCAGTGTGGGCTACATCCACCAAATAAATTGCCAGGTCCTTCATTTATTATTATCCAGCAAATGAAGGGATACAACCTATAGCAAACTCATTGTAACTTCCTTTTATTTCTCTCACAGTCTCTTATCTCATAATACAATATTCACAATGATCCATAGCCGCAATACATTTCCCTCATAAAACAGGGTTGCCTTCTAGGGAAAAAAACCCTAACATAACTTCTACCGTCAAATATGCAACCTTATAATGAACGATCCAGATTTACAATGAAATTACAATATACATTTACAAGGCAATTTTTCCTTCGAGGGCCCGCTTGCCCCCGGACCCCGCAGAGGGGGTAACCCCCCTCTGCACTCCCCCGCATGGAAGAGTGTACATTCTTCTGGGGTTTAAAGTCTTTATGGGGTATGAACACATCTGAAAACAAAGATCTATGAATCGGGAAGATAATCAGGCTCCACAACCAACAATCTCCCACTTGGAGACTGATCTCAACAACTCCACCGCTATTGTATATGCTGGACTATGATCCTTCTTGGACCTGGAAAGTTTCTCATATTCATATTCATTCTTGAAGACCAACTAAAACTAATCAGAAACTCAGTTTCTCTCTGGTTACTCCTTTTGTTAACATGTCTGCAAGATTCTGGCTAGTGTGTATCTTTTCCAACTTCAAATGTCCATCTTCCAATATGAATCATATGAAATGGTACTTGAGTTGTATATGCTTAGTATTTGAATAGAAGGTTCATTTCTTTGCAAGATGAATGGCACTCTCATTGTCACAGTACGACCTGTTATTCTCCTACTTCTTTCCCAATTCCTCCATAAACCTCTGTAACCAAATAATTTCTTTACTAGCCTTTGTAGCAACAACATACTCTACCTCTGTCATTGAAAGTGCAACAACATTTTGCAGTTTCGAAATCCAACTTACTATTGTTCCACCTATAGTAAAAACATACCTTGTGGTGCTCCTCCTGCTATATTTATCACCTGCCATATCTGAATCAACATATCCCTGTAGAACAATGTCTGAACCTCCAAAACATAATGCATGAGTAGAAGTACCTCTCAAATACCTGAGAATCCACTTTACTACCTCCCAATGTTCTTTACTTGGATTGTTCATATACCTGCTCACAACTCCCACTGCATGTGCAATATATGGTCTTGTGCAAACCATCGCATACATCAAGTTGCCAACTACTGATGAATAAGGTACCCTGGACATGTATTCTATCTCCTCCTGTGACTTGAGACACATTTCCTTAGTTAATTTGAAATGGCTAGCCAAAGGTGTACTAACTGGTTTTTCATTTTGCATTCTAAACCTCTCCAACACCTCTCTATGTACTCACCCTGAGACAATGTCAATTTGCTATTTTTCCCGTCTCTTGTTATTCTCATACCAAGGATTTTCTTTGCAACACCCAAATCCTTCATTGAAAATGAATTAGCTAATTTATTTCTGAGAAAATTGATATCCTGCATATTAGGCCCTGCAACAAGCATGCCATCTACATACAATAGCAAGATAATATAGCTTCCATTTTCTAGCCTTTTAAAATAAACACAGTGATCATAATGGCATCTACTATAACCTTGTTCTGTCATAAACTTGTCAAACTTAAAATACCACTTCCTTAGAGCTTGCTTTAGGCCATACAAGCTCTTCTTCAACCTGCATACCAAATTCTCCTTTCCTTTGACCTCATACCCATGTGGTTGTTTCATATAAATCTCTTCCTCCAAATCCCTGTGGAGAAAAGTTGTTTTTACACTTAATTGTTCAAGATGTAAATCTTCTACTGCCACAAGACTTAAAATAGTCCTAATTGAAGTCATTTTAACAACATGAGAAAATATTTCATCAAAATGTATACCTTTCTTTTGTGTAAACCCCTTTACAACAAGTCTAGCCTTGTACCTCTTTTTGCCTCCATCTTCTTCCTTCAACTTGTAAACCCATTTATTTTGTAATGTTATTTTTCCTGCAAGAAACTGAACCAAATCCCAAGTCTGGTTATTTACGAGGGAATCCATTTCCTCTTTCATTCCTTTCTCCCACTTATTTTTGGTGTCTACCTGCATTGCCTCTTCATAACATTCTGGTTCACCAGAATCAGACAACAATAAATAATACAATGAAGGAGAGTATCGTTCAAGGGGTCTACTTAACCTAGTAGATATTATAACAACGTTTGCAGGAGTTTGAGGTACTTGTTGATCCTGTTGTTGTACATTTTGATTTTCTGGTACCTTTGGAGTTTCTTTTCCAGTGATCTCATCAAGCACTGTGTATTTTGGTTTTTCTTTTTCCTGTTTCTTTCCCTGTAAATGATCTTTGTACATGACCTTCTTATTGAATATGACATCTCTACTCCTAATGATTTTGTTATTTTCATAACCCCATAAGCGATAACCAAAATCATTAACATTGTATCCAATAAAGGTACACTTCTTGGATTTTGCCTCAAGCTTTGTTCTATTTTCTTTATCAATATGGACAAATGATTCACAACCGAAAGTATTCAAAAAAGAATAGTTTACCTTTTCACCTGTCCATGCCTCCTCTGGAATTCTACCATCCAAAGAGCTTGAAGGTCCTATGTTTATTAAGTAAACATCGGTATCTATATCATCTGCCCAGAACTGCAAGGGCAAACTAGCATGCAATCTCATACTCCTTCCATGCTCCATGATTGTCCTATTCATCCTTTCTGACACACCATTTTCCCGTGGTGTTCCTAGAACTGTCTTCTCTCTACAAATCCCATGGTATGAATAGTAATCATAAAACTTCTTGTTGTAATATTCACCTCCATTTTTTGATCTGAGACACTTCAACCTTTTTCCCATCTCATTCTCAACCAAAACTTTTCATTTCTTAAAAGTATCAAAAACATA
>JASDQU010277734.1:0-14900 GCA_032191745.1 Picea mariana | reverse complement strand
GTTTTTCTCCTTCATTAGTTAGTTAACAAAGAACAAACATATTAGAGAATCGTGTATGAAATCTATGAATATTTATTTTTATTCTACTTATTTTACTATCAAGGACATATTGCAACTTTCATTCATTGCATAAATTTTTGACTTCCAACGTATTTGCCACATGTCTCTAGCCTATTTTTTTTTCTAAAAATATGCATAGGAAAGGGCTTTGATACCACTTGTAAGGTACTAGAAGGAAATATGCAAAACATAATTATTATCACAATAATTAGCAAAAATAATGAAATAGTAAGCATAATGACACGATAGATCCAAAAGATGATACCTTTATTATCTTGAGAGCAACATTCACTTGCCTCTTTGAGGGGCCAACCTCCAATAAAGTAGAGCTCGAGTAAAAATCATTTCATAAAACCTTTTCCATGCTTTCTACCCCTATTTATACTATTTCTATATTCTAGAGAACATTCTAGAGAAAAAAATTTCTAGAGATAGAACCTTCTAGTAAGTCTTCTTACATTAGACATGTTCACATTATTACATAGGACTTATTTACTAATGAAGGAATGTATTACATTGTTTAAGGATAAATTCGTGAGTGCGGACATAGACCAATCTCCCCAGATCCACCTGGATCTGGAACAAAACGTGACAGAATACTACCCTTTCCCTAGATCTAGCTATTGAATGAACTAAGAGAAATGGATGGTGTACATACCTTATGAACGCTCTCCTTTAATCTCTGTTGTTCCTTGCTCTGCTCTGATGCTCTTGTGTCGTCCAATCNCAATACCTAGTCTATACATGTGATCAAGGAATCATGTAATAAGATGGCATCATCATTATGGGAAAGGGACATATTCATGTATTGCATTAACTGAAAGAGACATATACAACCTGAGCCTTGATGTCGTAGATCTCCTTTCGATGGCTCCTAGCTCTGACACACACATTTGCTCATGCATGAAGAAGTTCAACCACATATGATGACCTTGCTTGTTGTCTCTTGCTGCTATAGCTTCAATCCTCCATACAGTCTTGCACAAGTTATCCAATCAATCTCTTGCTAGCTTGCTTCTTCTTCTAACCATTTCCATGAGAAATCTCCTTAATATATAGGAGAAGATTGATTAGTTACTTGGATAGGGAATAATCCCAAGATATCTGGAAAGTCAGTATTTTGCCAACCATTCGAACTCCAACTCACCCTTCTAGAAGATTCCTTCTAGAAGGATCGAGAACTTATCTATTTTCCTCCTTTAGAAACATGTTCACACTCTAACCATTGACACAGTGCGAGAAGTTCGCAGTCAAGCTGAATGCAGCCTGCAGGAATGAAGGATTCTCGCAGGAGAGTATATATGCAGCCTGCGAACTATTTTCAAAATATGATTTTTAGAAAATGACAAGTGTAACCTTCTTCAGGAAAAAGTTCTTAATGAAGAGTTTGATCTTCCATTATCATGACATAATCATAATATCATCCCGATAACCAAAAATGTGGATAACATACATATAAAAACATATTATTCTATCTACTTGAGGGGTTAGGAAGGTTAGGACCCCAACAAGAGATCATAAAGAGAAATGAAAAAAATTTTACATACAAAACAAATCTAACATGGGGTTACCTTGAACATGAAACTAATCAACATAAACAACACTAATAAAAAACAAGAATATGCCAAACATTTGCATTCAAATCTAGCTAACAATTATGAGCAATATGACTTTGACAATGACTTGCAACACTTTCAAAGAACAAGAAACATAATAATAGATGAAAACCAACCTTATCACATTGTAAATCAACCACATATACTAGAAAATTAAAAAATATTTAATATTAGAAGACAATTAAACCAACAACAAGCTACAATAGTTAAAGACATATTAACAAAGACAAAATGCAAGCCTTAAAAACCAATGCACTTGTTTCTAATAGGTGGTGTAGGAACTGGAAAAACATTCATTGCTAAAGAAATATTCTAGTCGCTAGTTAGTTTCTACTATGTGGAAATGAACTATGACCCACTACAATTAAAAGGAATTATAATTTCCTATATTGGAAAAGCAACATTCAATGCAGAGGGTGTCACATTGCATTCTACATTTTATATGCCCTTTAACAAACCAGAGTATTTTCCATTGAAAAGTGAAAAATTGGACACATTAAGAAACAAATTTCAACAACTTTGTGTACTACTCATTGATGAAGAATCTTTGAAAGGAGCAACATTCTTATATGAAGTTGACAAGCGTTTGTGACACATAAAGCACACACCAACATCCTACTTTGGAAATGATGATTTAATATTTTCAGGAGACTTGTACCAAGCACAACCTATAAATAATTCATTGATTTTTAAAGAGCCAATTGTCAATAAGAAAACAATTCCATACACTTTTTGGCAAGATGAGGTCAAATGCTATGAATTGCATACCACAATGCAACAAAAATACATAAATTTAATTAGAATCTTGAAAACAATTAGACTTAACAAACAATCAGACCAACATATCGAATACATAAATGCTCATTGCCATAGAACACCACCCTTAAATTCATTATTTTCATATATTTTTTATAGTAACAAAGATGTAAAGAAACGTAATGACCAGATGCTTTCAATTATCAATGAAGAGCAAGTAATCATTGATGTTATTGATCAACATGAAATCTATCAAGACACAATGATATCTGTTGGTAGTAAATATTGTCATTAAACAAATGCCCAATCATTTAATTGTCAATCCGAGGAGTTCGTAAACTTAAGAAGGACAAGCACAGTATATGTAGGATTGAAGCGAATTTAACCCAATCTAATGTTGAAGATACAATTGAGATTGAATAATTAAACTAATGTAGGAAGCTGAAACACACAACTTGGAATTGAAATACTAAAACACACGACTGGAATGAAATTGCATAAATGAAAATAACTTGAAATGGAAACTTGCATCAAAGGAAAAACAACATGTGAAGAGCAACAAAACGACACATGTGAGATCACACCAACAATAAATCCATTTGAAATTACATTACAAGAATCAAATGACAAACAATAATGAAAGCATGAATCAAACTAAGAATCCCTTCTCCAATATTACAAAACCCAAACTCTACATACTAAGATTCATTACAGACTTCTACTTGAATCGTTATTACTCCCCCTCATGAAGAGAGAACACTCTCTTCTATATATGAGAGCCTTAAAGATAAGATAAGCATCTCATAATTACAAATCCACTTTTCTCTCAACCAATTTCCCATTATTACAAAATATAATTCCTTCAAATCCTCACACATATCTCCCATATATCTTAGATAAGATATGCTATCCATATCTCCATGATCTTGTCCTTGGAATAGGCTTGAATTATCTCCTCAAATCTTGAAATGGTGGAAGAAGTATTCGAGAAGTCCTTTTGTATTAATTCTTCACATATTCCTACACATCACAAAACTCATCCAACTTTGAGATATACATGAAAATATGTCAATTTTCTAATATTTAATCACAAATTTTCTTTTAATACTAAAATGAATAAAGTGGAAATAATAAGGTAAAACCAAAATGTGTTTATAAAAATGGTATGATGAGGTGATAAAATCTGCGGAATGGCAAAAGGAAAGGGGATGGAAATGCAACAATCCTGAGACTCAACATACCCCCCAACTGAACTTGTTGCATGTCCTCATGCAACCTTGCATAAAAAAATTTCTTCTCAATTTTGGTTTTCATGATTATATATTTTTTAACAATAAAGAGGATGAAAATTCCACCCCCCAACTGATCTTGTGGCATATTCTCATGCAACGTTGCATGGTTATTCTTTAGGACTTTTGGCTTCTGATTGAAATCATTCCATGATGTGAAATACATAAGTAACAAATGATGTTTCTGATGGTTGGTTCTTGTGTGACAACCATGAATATAATGAATGTTGGATCCCATTCATGTTGGTGCAGAAGAAAGACGAGACCTAGAGACTCTGCATTGATTATCGGGCCCTAAATAAAATCAAAGTCAGGAACCGGTACCCAATTCCCAAAATCGACGATCTCCTTGATCATCAAGAGGGCCAAATCCTTTAGTAAGATTGATTTGAAGTATGGCTACCACCAGGTCCCCATAGAACAAATAGATGTATGGAAGAAAGCCTTCAAGTCAAACGAAGGTATTTTTAAATGGTTTTTCATGCCCTTTGGTTTGACAAATGCTCCAACAACTTTCATGAGGATGATGGAAGATATCATGTGACCTTTCACCAATACTTTTGTAGTGGTGTATCTAGATGACATCCTCATCTACAACAACACTTGGGTGGAACACTTTCAGTATATTCAATAGGTTTTGCACACCCTACGACATCACAAGATATATGCCAACTTGGAAAAATGATCATTTGGCATGGACAGGGTCCAGTATCTAGGATACATCATGGATCAACATGGTGTGCATGTGTATCTAGCCAAGATCCAGGTCATCCATGACTGGCCAATCCCAACCACACTCATTGAGCTTCAGAGTTTCTTAGACCTTGCCAATTTCTATCGTAGGTTCGTGTTGGGATTCTCCCATATTGCATGGGCCCTCAACCAAGTAACTAGGGGTGGTGGTAAGGAAAACTTTGTGTGGGGCCTGTCCCAACAAAAAGCGTTCGATGATTTAAAGTATTTCTTGTGCTCATCCCCAATACTTTCATTACCAGACCTGCAACAACCCTTTGAGATTGAGACAGATGCTTCAGACTATGTTGTTGGTGCAATTCTCACTCAACATGACCACCCCATGGCCTATCATAGTGATACACTATTAGATAATGTCTGTAAGTACCCTACTTACGAAAAAGAAATGTACTCCATTGTGAAATCTTGTCGCCAGTGGAGACATTACATTCTCAGGAAGGAGACAATCATCCACACGGATCATAAACCACTGTAGTTCATGCAAACCCAGGGGAAATTTCAAAATGACCACCATCTCAAGTGGATGACATACTTTCAACAGTTTCACTCAACATCAAATACAAAACAGGTAGTACCAATCGAGTCGTTGATTTCCTTAGCTGACCTCCAGTCATGACACTCACCATGGTGATAGACTCTTGCTTCCATGAGACTTTCGGATGGCCCAACCTATATGAGACAGAACTTGACTTCGCCACCACATACCAAATGTTGGGCGCAAACTAAGTTGTCGCTAATTTTCATCTTCAATACAAAGTATTGTGCCAAATGGGCCATCTCTACATTCCATCAAGAAAGTGAGCGAAGATGATTTGGGAATCCCACTATAGTCGGTTGGTAGGACACTTTGGCATCGAAAAGGCAGTGGCAGTGTTGCAGAAATATTTCTATTGGTCGAAACTTCGACAAGATGTCAGCAAGTATATCAGGTCCTACACTGCCCGCGCTATTGCCAAACTGACCATTAAGAAACATGGCCTATAAACCCCCTTGCCTACTCCTGACAGGCCATGGGAATCCATCTCAATGGACTACATGTCGAGCCTTCCATCCACCAAGAGGGGAAATGACTTTGCCTTTATGGTTGTTGATCATTTTTCCAAGATGGTGATCCTCACCTCCTGCGAGAAGAGAATCACAACAGAGGCCACTTCCTAGCTATTCTTTGAACGAGCTTGGGTACATTTTGGAATCCCACAAACCATTGTCTCAGATCGGGTAGTCAATTCCTCAACACATTCTAGTCGAGCATCTGGTCACTGCTGGACACCAAGCTCACCAAGTCCACTACCTTCCACCCCCAGACAGATGGCCAAACTTAGGTCGTCAATCAGATGATAGTGCATATCCTGTGCATGTACAATTACAATAACCCTTGCACATGAGATGAGAGTCTTCCTTATGTTCATCATAGCTACAATAGATCCCTACACAGCTCAATCAGCCACAACCCCTTTTAGGTCGAGTTGGGATTCCAACCATTGGATCCCATGGATGTTGCACTACCTCATGCAACCACCCCGAATGATTCATCACCTGATCCAACTGAAGCTGAAAAATCCTCCTAGTTCATTGAGCAGAGCTAGCACATCCACCAACAGGTTCAGGATATTTAATAGAAGTCTAATTCCAAGTACAAGAAGCGCCATGATCAACATCGGGTGCCAAATAAGTTTTAGGTGGGATACAAAGTGTGGTTACACTTGTAGAAATAATTCCTTATAGGGACCCATCGAAAGCTTCTCCCACTCTGTTACGAACCTTACACCATCACCAAGGCTATGGGTGACAATTCTTTTGAGCTCAACATTCCTCCTTTTCTTGGCCTGCACCCAGTGTTCAACGTGGATCTCCTTCGACCATACTTCCCACCATTGTTGGACACCTTAGAGATAGTAGAACAATTGACACCAACATAGATCAACCTTGACTACATGTAACATGCATCCAGTGATCATATTATGGACACACATTTCAATGGCACTCGCTAGCAAAGGATCCAACTTTATCGAGTTGTCAAAGCAGGGCAGCTCCTGCACCAAGGCAAGTGACTCACCCGGGGCCAAATTCAATAGAAATTTCCTCATCTGATTGGGGAACTCAATGAAATGGAGACCATTGCTTCCTAATGGGGGAGGATTGATCCATATGGATTTCGGTGGCCTCCCACCTATTCCAATTAGCTCATTTTGGCAGTTTTCTAGTTTGGCAGTTTTTTTCTATTTTTTGGGTCCCTTACTTCCCAGGTCATTTTGAGGCCCTAAAAAACATTTTTAGGGCTCTCCACAACTAGAAAATAGACAAAGTCAGAGTCTAACAACAATGTGTGTAGTCCTCAAATAGACCTTTCCAATGGGTTATCGTGCACCTAAAACAAATATTGTATGAAAAAGTTATGACCCCAAGAAGTTGATGTACTAGCTTACCCCAACAGGGCCCACATGACTTTTGGTGATTCATCTTTGAGGGTTAGGTTTTTGGCATTCCTACTTATTGTAAAAAATTCTTGGAGAGCCTCATTGTATCCATATTCTTGCGAATGAGCGCAACTGTCACATCTCTTCTCAAAGATAAGTTGCCACCATTCTAACAAGCTTGTTTTCCACTGCATTTTATAGTTTCAACATCTTTTTTTATTGAATAGAAACCCATTTTATTGTATCTATGTTATTGAATATTTGTTATTCTTGTGGCTCTGTGTTAATAATAATAATAATCTGTATTCATTTCCATTCTTCTCATAAAATTCAGATCAAAGATTCAAAAAAAGAAGAACCAATAACTAAGGATGTTGCATACTTCCACTCACAACAACATGAGAAACAAAAGTCATCAAGGAAAGGTTATGACCATGAACAAAATTATTATGGAACGACATGGAACCAGAAAGAAACCCAAGATAGAGGTACATGGAAGACTAAAATAAATGCATGGAGATATTATAGTAGCACAACAATAACATGGAACCAAAGGAGCAACTGGAATCAAGATTAAGGTGTTAAGGAAGCAATTGGACCCCATGTCCACATTTTACTAGGATGGATGGATGCTTGTTCTTGGTACTAATTGGCTACATTTCTTTATAGATCATATCATATGGATTTCATTCATGTTTTGAGGATAACACATGCAAAGAATGATGAAATGTAATGTACCTAGGAATATATAGATGGAGGATAAGACGAGGTGCCTAGGGAGGTATCCAAAGGGTATAATTAATGTAATGTGGATAGAATCATGTAATAGGCCCACTTGGTAGTTAGTGGGTAATAAATAGGCCCACTAGATAGTGATAAGGAATAACATAATAATGAGTAGGTAGCATAGACCTCTAGGCATACTTATGAGAATATATATATACACATGAGTATCATTGTAATGAGATATGTTGGATGTTGAGTATTGTATTGCAACAAGCATGGCTTGTGGAAATATTCATTCCATAAGGAGTATTTGATGGTGTTTCCCTACCAGAAGATTTCTCTCTATATTTTTGTGTTGTTTATTGTGTGATTGTATTTGATCAGTTTGAAGCTAATGGTTTTTTATGTCATTTATGTACTAAGGCTTACTATAGAAGGATATTATCATACATACAAACCATCATCCTTTTATTTTTTTGAACTCTCAAACCAAGCTATAGGAGTAGCACCACATCAAATGGGCCTCTTATATTCAGTGATTTCACCGGGTGAGTTAGAATAAGATGGGCAGTGCCAATAAAAAAATAGATCTTCTTAGCCATCCTTAGGTTTGTGCACTCACCATTCTTAACATTAGAGTTCTTGCCTATGAATATTGGAAGCATCACTATCCTTCCAATCCTTATTTTTTCTTTGTTTTATATGCATTGCAATCTACTACCCAGGTAAACCAAACTCTCTTTATAGATCTTACTTCGTGAGGCTTGGTTATACAAATTAAATCGATTATGTGTGCCTACCAAAAAATATTGCCTTCTCTCATCAAGGATGCCCATGCTTCCACCTATGGAGGTCATTTTGGGGTCACGAAAACTCCACACTATTCAGAGTTCAATATTTTTTCTAGCCTACTAATTCATAAATGGGGGACTTATATCTCGGTTGTTTCACTAACACATATAATATGCAGGAACACCTTACTAGATTTTTTTTTCATGCTTGTATAAAGAGGTCTATCTTATATAGGTTACTAGTCCTTTGTTCCTCTATATTGTACAATGATCTCTATACTTCTTATGGTTGTAAGGCTTGTTCTCTATGCAACCTCTGCTCTGGATTGGCTCACTGGCTTCTTCACTTACATAACCTACATAGAAGAAGCCAAATGACAACTATACAATGGAAAAATAAACCTTAATTGTCAATATGTCAATCAATGCTAGGTAACTAGCTCTGTTTGAAGTGGAGTGTATTGTTCTCATAATTTATTTCCAACATAAATGAAGACAATAAATACTTTCCAAAGTTTCCACTTAGAGAATGCCAATGGTGCCCACACAAAGAAATCCAAAGGCGTTAATCATCACTATGATTCATCATATGACAATGATTTATGGATTTTTTTGTATACTCAACCAATCCTTTCTAAAATTATACATGATCAATATTATCCAATGGAAAAACTTCAACTTATTCTTGCCATGATCAAGCTACTCAGAGGGATTTGTTTCCATGGCTTTCAAATGCTCATATAACACAAACAAATAATCCACCAATTGCTAGCTTTAATGTTATCTCCAAATGGAACTTGAGCTCAAGTTACCTCATCAATCTCGACCCTCACTTTTGGGAAAGAATCACTCACAAAAGGAGTGGAAGAGAGATAGTATTAAAGATACAACCATATTCTTGAACCTTTCAAGCATAGAAAGGAGATGGGTATCCTTCAATCTAACCATCAACAAGCCATGCACCATAAACAAAGGCAATCTCAATATATCCGTTTATTTCCAAAGTTGAAATAAACTTTATTTAACCATTCCTAACATACCATGATTGTACATCGACTGATAATCACCTCATACATCCACTCAATTCAAGAATGTATTTGACAAAGAGGAGATATGAGGATGATCCCTATACTAGCTCTATAAATTCATCCAACCATAACGTTCATCAAAATATTGAACCATAAATCACATAGTCTTATAATTCAACAAGAAGGATATTGGACACAAGTCGATTGGGATTTGCTTGATGCCAAATGACCTCTTACAACTATGTACGACCCATGCGGACACCATACAACCCTGTGAATGAAAGAAAAATGTCCCAACATGTTAGAATTCAACCATGAAGGATTGAAATGACCAAGAGTGAGATGGAATCCACTATGTTAAATGCTAATTTGATTAGATATGAAGAGAGTCACCCAGGCACTGGAGTGGCAGTCCAGATGAAAGAAATTTGCCCCAGGAAAGTGGAAAACACCCGAGGCAAGTGAAATGACAATCCAACAAGGGAACAATTCACCCAATAATGAAAAATTTGGTCAAGTGGAGTGCATACGACCTATATGTGTGAGTGAAGACACGACCAACAAACCAAGTTTAGCTTAGGGAGTCAAGTGGGTGACCTGCAAGAGGGAGAAAACACTAACAACCATTAGAAAACAAATTTAGCACTCCCCCGTTACTTGCAATAGCTTCAGAATGGGAGCCATTGATTTCCCATCATCGAAATTACCCAACGATGGAGGAAAGAGAGATGTTGGGATATGTATTGGTCATGAAAACACTACAATATGAAGGAAAACTTCCAAACTATAGAGATAGATGAGTTCTAAGATTTAAACTAACATACCATCTATTAACCTACTCCGAGCAACCATTAAAATGCTAACAATATCTTCACGGACTGTAAATACAAGTTAACAAAGAAACACACACAACACGCAACACAAAACCAATTCCCATGGAGACATTATTTACCGTGGAAACCCAAATGGAAAAACCAACTTCAAATGGGGCTTAGTTTCTTCATTTTGACAATCTTTGGTACAAAGATTTCATGGCTTTCTCTACCTCTTCCTCTCTTGGCCAAAAGACCCATTGAGAATGAGAGTGAAGGAGGGAATCTAGGGAGAGTTGGGGGGTAAGGGAAAGGCCAACAACCATGCCCCTTCATTTCCCATTCTTCAACCTTCTCTCCTATTTTTTTTTATTTAATTCTTCTTTTTATTACTCTCACATTTGTCTCATCCAACATTTACATTTTCTTGTCTTTTACATAGTTTAGATAACCTTCATAAATTGTTGAATTGTCTTGTAGGTATTGAGTCTTACCCATTCATTGGTTCAGATCCATTTCAAATCACCTACTATGAAGAAACATGTGATTGTTTCCATCTACAGATGTACACTTTGTAGCACTTCCAACCCTACTAATTGTAAGCAATCTACCAACCTTTCCCTATCCCTAACCAACCTTGGGACTCCATCTCAATGGATTTTATCAGGGATTTCCCTATCATTGTTTGCGAGCACAACTCTATCTTTGTAATTGCGTTCCAATTTCCAAGATGGTTATGTTTATTCTCTACACCAAAGAAGCCATCATTGAGAAAGTTGTCGACTTCTTTTTCACTCATGTGCAAGCTCATTTTCGAGTCCTAGTCATCATCATATTTAATCGTGACTCTTGGTTCCCCATTGATTTTTGGAAAACTCTTTTACATTTCACAGGTTGTTAACTATAATATTTCAATGTCTTCCATCCCTAGACCAATGGAAAAAACAAAATGGTCAACCACACCCTCATTCATGATTTTCACATTGTTTTATTGCAAGCATAAACAATGGAAAAATTACCTAAGTATTGGTTATCATGACTATCATTGAGTTGTCCATAGTTCACATAATATTCCCTTTTCGTAGTTTCTTATGGTTTTCAACGAGTGCCTCTATATGAGCTACCCGTATCACTTCCATTTGAAAATTCCTCTCATCAACAAAAAGTAGCACAACATGCTTCTCATTTTTGGGATAGTATATCACAAATCCATCAATGAACACAACGCACCTAGAAAAGGTTCAAGGAAAATATAAATCTAATAAGATTGAAACTCTATCCCAACTTAGTTTGGAGATAATTCTAGTTTCATTTTCATAAGAAATGTTCCAAAAAAAACACCATCATAAGTTCCATCCTATTAAGTATGCTATTGTACAATTCTACATGGGTTTGGAAAAATGCCTTATTGGAGCTTTTTTGAACCTATGGAACATAAATGCAACAAGGCCATCGATCCAAGGTGATGTTGAACAATTTGATCCATCCACCTCGTGTGTAAAACCTTAATTGTAATATCCAAGGAAACTTTCCAAACTAACAACTAAGCCAACATGTGTCTCTTTAGAAACTACTTTAGAAGCCCAAGGGCAATTTTCAGAGGCCAAAAGATGGTTTGAAATACCACACATGTGGTCATTGAAATGAATGTGCACGGGTAGTGTGTCCTATTGAACATCTATGTCAAAGAAAATGAAAATAGATATTCTATAAACATTTAACAAAGTCCTTGCTCAATAATAAATCATGCCTGGTTTTGAAAGCTGAACTGTCCAAACTTTACCTCACCGAATTTTACAGAAAATCAGACGAAAAAAATCGCCAGAAAAAAACCAAAAAATAAAACATTTAAACTAAACTCGCATAAATTATATCTCGACACCTTGGTTTTCTAAATTAAAATTTTAAAACCCCATGTTCGTGTTCTTTTATGTAAAATAGACACACCCCTTGAAAAGTCTGCCTATCCGACATATAGCATCTAGCGACCATTTTTTTCCACTTGCGTCTTCGTATAATGTTTTTCAAATCTTGATGCGATAGGAAATTCTCTTACATGTGTATTCCATTATCCATATGTTCTCTCTTTTTCAAAAGGCCAATAGTAGAGGATGAGATAGCACGATGCTGACGTTGTCCGTAAGTCGATAATGAAGTGCTATATCTTTTCCTCCTTTTATTTTTCTTTTTTTCATTTATGATAATCATTTTTCTTTTCCTAGCAATTTCCTTTCACACTTTTTCTTCCCTTTTTTCTATTCTTAATTTAATATTTTATTAATCTAATCTAATATATTATAATTTATTTATTTTATTATTCTCTTTTATCTACTAATCTAATTTAAAAAATTATAATTTATTATTTTGTTCTCTTTTTTTCTCATATTAAAGTTATCTATCACATCAAATCTTTTTTCTATTTTTTCAAATTACAACTAAATTTATTTCCAGTCTCCCCTTAATATCAATTTACCCTTTCCCACGTACTTCCTCCACCATTATTAATTTCACTTCTCTTTCTTTTTAAATTTAGGCTTTCATTATTTTTAACATAAATTTGCCTTTAAAATAATAGATTAATTTAATATTTTTATTTCTCTTTGAATTAATGCATGTTATCGCGTAGTTTGTATTTTAGGTCACAGGCTACAGGATAGTGGACAAACTGGCGTAACAGGAACCTTCCCCACCCAATGTCACCTCGATGGGGAGGTTCTTTTTGTTTAGGGAGGTTAGCCCAGGGGGGACGCCCCCGGTAACCTGGGGTTTGAAGAGGCAAAGAATAAAAGGTCAAGAGTTAAGGTTTTCCCTCCTCGCAAGTTACCACCAGTATCAGATAATCCGGCTAATCAACCAATAAAGAAGTGAAGTCCCTATTGAAAACACCTGCCTCGAACAAGATGATAACAATGCAATATAATATTTGCAGGCTATAACTCAAAGGGTTAGTACTTCTTAACTATCTGATTTCAATTAATAAGCAATGTAACAGACAAGATGAAGTCAACGTTCTGCTAAATAGCCTATATAAGATCACCAATTCACCAATGTCTACAAAATGACCAAGCCAACAGTATTTTCAATCAACAATTGTTCAATAAATGCTTGACATCATCAATTTAATTGCTTATTTAATGGTCAAAAGGGTTGTTGTGTCAGGTATGACATCAGCCTAGGTTAGTAGCGTTAGGGTTAGTTAGGGTTTCAAAGATTTAAAGTTTGAAAGATGATTTTGTACACTACAAGCTCAACGTTGGAGAAATTACCAATGCCTTAGGGTAAATGGAGTCAAAGCAAGGGCAAAAAGTCTTGGGAGGACTCAAACTTAGAGACTGGAAGGTAGGGTTCCAAGGTGCTGCAATGGCAGGGCCTTAGAATCAAAACCCTAAGGGAAGGAGGCTCACTCCGGTGTTGCTTAAGCAAGTCCTCGTGCTCCTTCCTCTTTCTCTAAATACACTTGGCAAAACGACTAGCTTCAAAGTACAGATTTAAGGGAGAAGGTGTTGCAAGAGAAAGGCCTTCAAACCCTACAAGGTGAAACCCTAGGTGTAGTGCAACTAGGCCTAGGACGTCTCCTCTTTTCAACCTATAACTTCAAACTAGCTCAGAAAAAAGAATGAAAAGTGTAGCAACGGCTAGGCTATATCTTCTTCTTTCAATGGCTGAAAATTATTTCTCAACATGGGGACATATAGCAATGACCTACTTGTGTGCTTGCTACCTAGGGTTTCAAGATTCANCAATATAATAGCAAAATGTAAGAAATTAAGCCTACAACCATTCACTTAAGAAGTTTTGCATGAAAAATTCACTTACATGACATGAAGAAAGCATAATCAAACCCTAGTTGTAAACCTTCCATGAGAGAAATGCCATAAATGCCAAGAGAAATCCTCCTCCAAGAGTAGCGCCTCACTTAAAACACCAAAATTACCCAAGATAGGGCGCAAGTTTTGAAATCTCACAAGAGAGTGAGTTGTGTTATGTTAAAATGAGGGAAAAACATCCTCAATATATATCAATCAATGACCTTTTAATTACAAAATAGGTCATTAAAAAAACCGACAAGGCTGACTACAAAATTTACACTGTTTTTACATTAAATGCTAGATAAATGACATAAAATGAGCAAAATGTGGGATGTCAAGCCCTTTTGAGGGAGACGTTGGCCCTTTTTGGGCATATCCAACATCCAGAAGTCAGACGTTATCCCTTCTAGGGCTCTTCCAAGGTGCCACACGTGCCAATAACCTCAACACACTGCCACATGCTCAAGATAATGTCCATCTTTCCCAGGTGACGTCCTGTCCATCAAGGGGCAAACGTTCCATCTGAAGTGGGTGATCCCCCCTAGGCCGGGCTCAGCCAAAGTGTCCTGGGTGGAACGTCCTTCTTTCTTCATGTGCAAAAATCTCATCATAATGTTGTCCTGTCTCTACCATCCCAACAACCATTTGATGGGCTCTTCAGCCCCATGGAGGTCCGAGCTAATCATATCCCCATGTGTACCGGTCCACTGGTACCTGTCCATTAGGTATGGTCCTGCACATCAAAAACTGCGCCCTCCATGGGCTCATCAATCCTTGGGATCATATCAATGTCAATCATATTTCATCATTAAATTTATCAAATACATGCATAAAACCCCTAGC
>JASDQU010277733.1:0-14763 GCA_032191745.1 Picea mariana | reverse complement strand
CATGGACTCATGTACAACCCTGCCGAGGCGTGGAAGTATGCCCCCCCCCCTCAAAGACTTTATCCCTGTCCTCCAGGTTCATGAAGACTGATGTGAAGAATCCTTTCGAACCCATGTGGAGTTCCACTTCTCCACTTGGCTTCCATTGATATTTTATCCAGTTGCACAATGTTATTTCTGTGGGCCACAACCCCATGAACTTGCAGATTAGTGCTTACATCTTCATCTGGTCTTGATAGAGTTGTGTTTGTGGGTCTTCCAGTATACATGATTTCACTCGACACAAAGCATTAAACAACCTGGATCAAAAGCATACAAGGAGTAAGCAATCCATCAAATAAATAATGAACATTCCATCATCCTTCAACTCATAAAGACAATCGCGAATTCCTAATCATCCGAAAACATGAATGTCATAAAAAGAATGAGCTACGAAAGAAGCAAAGCTCAATTGACGAGGCTTACATCCAAATTTGAGGGGGACCCAAAAATCCCTAAAACTTGGGGTTGGTTGAGGGCCTCAACAAGACCTAGATACTAGTTATGTTTACCACATTCTATGCACCAATAAATTTCCAATGGTGGGTCATTTTCACAAAACGGAGTTTGTATGCGAAAGTTATGGCCCCAGCAAAGTAACGGTCCAATTCTT
This sequence comes from Picea mariana, assembly GCA_032191745.1. NCBI lineage: Eukaryota > Viridiplantae > Streptophyta > Pinopsida > Pinales > Pinaceae > Picea > Picea mariana. The sequence goes on along the minus strand of JASDQU010277733.1, from coordinate 14,111 downwards.
CTCCACAGGTCTTGGGTATCATTGCTGTTTTAGGTTTACATGGGTTGCGCTCATCTACCCCACTGGGGTTAGCTGGTTCCTGCGCCACCTTCTGGGCTTCTCTGGCTGCCTCCCCCATGCGATCCCTTTTTTCTTGGTTGCTCTCCCGGTTCTTTTTTGATCCTGATCTCGAGGTGCTCGTCAATGGTTCTTTGAACCCAACACCTCGTGGGCCTTTCCCCCTATCCACAACTACCTGCTTGTATGATGGGGTGCCACTCCCACCCCCTTTGGTAACCATTCTGTACGCTGTTGCGACCGCATCTGTCAAACCCTAGCTTGCGGTTTCTTCAAAGCTCAGTTTTTTCAGCACAAGGCAGTCTCTTCATATTACTAGTTAACTTGTGTTTGTAATTATAAATAATGGGTCTTTCGTTAATTCTGGTTAATAAAAGAGTAGCTACAGAATTTAAAATTCTGTAGCAACTTTAATTTTTGTTTTATGTTTTATTAATTCCTATATTTTCATCTTTTTTTTTGTTTTACAGGTGTAAAAGGGATGACTTGGAAGAATACGTGAAATGGGAAAATTAGTTTCCAGGCGGAATTTTTAAATTGAACATTTAGTAGTTTTTTATTTCATATACTTAGTTAATTTAATTTGGGGAATTAAACGATTTTGTTATTTTCCCATTCCAAATGGATAATTGTTTATGGTTATAGAAGTTAATTTTCGTTTTTGAATTCCTTCAATATAAAACATAGAAGGAAAGACAATTGATGTGGGTTCAATTTTTGAAAAATAAAACAAAACTTATGCACTATTGCACAAGTTTCTTTTTGGAATCATTGTATTGAATCTTTTGTGACTTTGAATATTTATATAAGCAATCGATATTCAACACTATTATTGGTATCTGAATGTTCAGTTTTAAAATCAAAGTCTTATGTGGAGTATGCATTGATGGAATCAAAATTAATTTAATTGATTACTGTTAATAAATTAGATCAATTTCATCATTTATTTGGTACATTATTTCAATTTTGAATATGTATATGAATTACTGTTTTGATTATAAGTCTGTGATAATTATTTAAACAAGTTTATTAATTCATTCTTAGTGGTTTTATTTAGACATGTGTTTTGAGGATCAACATATTTATAATATTGTTTATCTTAATTTAATTCATATACTATTTGAATTTAGACCCGGGTAATAGACTAGTTTAGTTTTATTTTGCTAAATAGATTTAGTCTGTCTCTTTTCAATTATTTCTTATTTTAAAAGGAAAAAGTAAAATCTCCTCTTGAAGGAGTAATTTTAATTAGAATTGATTTTCTGTGTAGATAGTTCCAAAACTGTATATATTTATAGTTTAGTTTTTATCTTATAGAAAATATAATTTTTGTGATTATTTAGCAAATGTGTATTTTTTTTTTAAAGATTTAGTTTAGTTTAGAATAGTTAAAGGTAACTAGACCTAAACCAGTCAGATTCAACATTTTCAACGGATAAGGATCTAATTCAGATCCTGACTGAGGGAAATCCTAAATGTTGAACATGGTCATATTTGAGTATCAACATTTTGGTGCTAGAAGGAGGGCCCTCTGATAATGAATGACTAAAACAACAAACAAAACCAAAGACCATTCAATTAGATCAACTTCACCTATAATATCTTTTGTTGCTGCATAGTTAGAATCTCCAATTCGAATAACTGTAAGTGATATTTCTTCTAGTTTTCTTAGTTCTCCAGACTTTCAATAAATAAGACAACGAACATAAGAGCTTAGAAAACAAGGAGAAACTTCTCAAGGATCTTCTGATTCTATAGATTCTGTTATCCAAGAATTAGGTGTTCTTACAAGAGCACAGAGATAGAGGTTAGGTATCGAACCTATCCATTTCCAAGTTCCTATCCAGATTAGAAAAAACATAGTTAAAACCATTGGAAATAATCCTCCCTCAACTCCTCCTTTGCATACGTCTCCTATTTCATCTCCTCCTCCAACTCCTCCTCGTAAACCAAATACTATGGCTGGAGTACTGAGAACGCCATGGAGAACTCTGGGAGCAGTCAATGTTCCTGGAAATCAACATGTTTACCTAAAAATCCAGATAAATGGTTACCAAAACTTAATCTAGAATCAAAAGAAACTCATGATGATCATATCAACAAATTTATGTTAGTTGTTTATATGAGAGACATTGAGCTTGAAGACATCGTATGTAGACTTTTTCCATATACTTTCGAAGTAGAATCTTCTGCTTGGTATTTCTCATTGCAAGCTAATTCCATTACTAATTGGGATAACTTTGAGGATTTATTTATTAAGAAATTTGGGGATGATAAGTCTTCATCTATTTTATTAGTATAATTATCCAAAATTAGAATGGGTCCTAAAGAGAAAATCAAAGATTCCTTAAACTTCTCAATAAAATGCCTAAAACATCCAGACCTGGTTTAGACATTCATATTGACTTTTATTCCTTTGCTTTACCAGTTTCCATTGCTATGTTTGTTAAACGTGCAAGTAAAAATACTTTGTCTGAAGCAATGCAGGAAGCTTTAGATGTAGAAAAGGAAACATCCAGTATTGTAAGTAAATCTCCAAGTGAATATTCAAGATCTTCTATAACAACCAAGAAAGCAATTATCAAAGAAGAAAGGAAGGATAAACATGTTTTTGATATGAAAAATTTACAGAAAGTCATGAAAACATTAGCAAATGAGATAGTTGATGTTAAAGGAAAACTAGTTGAAGTTTCAAATCAACTATTCGAGCCATTTTTCAAAAAGAATCCACAGATTCCAGCTGGTGGCCAAACTTCAGAACGAGTTAATGTTGATGAGGAAGAAGGAGAGGATAATGAAGAAGTTAAATATATTGATTTATTTTGGGATATTAATGGAATTTTTGATGAAGATGATACATAAGAATATCTTACTGCTCAAACTTGAAGTAAAAGTACATCTTCAACTTCTGAGACTAATCCACCAACAAATACTTCAAATACACAACCTGTAGAAAACAAGTTAGCATAAAAAAGTCTGGTGGTTGCTGAAAAAATCGATTATGATATTATAGAACATATGAAAAAGACTAGAGAAAATATTTCCCTTTATGAACTAAGTAAACTAAAATTTCAAATAAATAGTTTATTAAGGGCTTTAGGAGTTTCTGATAAGACAAGTTCATCATCTACTACAACAAAAAATAAAGAAAAACTTTCAATAGTTCAAACTTTATCTTCCAAGGTAGATATTGGTTCAATTATTATAGGTGATAGATCAAGGTCACAGACTCCTCCATTTCTCCTCACTTTTGAATTTTTTAATAAAAATGTGCATAATTGTTTGGCTGATTCATGTGCATCTCCAAATATAATACCTTATTCAGTTTTCCTTCAGATTAATGCACAACCAAAAAAATCAGTTATTCAAATTGTTCAATTAGATAGAATAAGGGTAAAAGTTTTTTGAGAATTGAGGGATATAATAATAAGATTATCATCTAATTTTAAAGTTTTTCAAATAATAGATATTATCTTTGTTGATATTCCAGATGCTTATGGATTAATTTTAAGTCAAGATTGGTCTGAAAAACTTCATTGATATTTCTCAACTGATTGGTCTCACCTTTGGCTTCCATATAATGGGAAACCTAATCAGATTCATGTCAATAGAGAAAAACATATGAAACATAGTGTGACAGATTTAGATGGAGAAAATGAACTTGTGGATTTTGCTAATAGCATTGTTGGGAATTACTCTACTGATTCTTATTTTGGAAATTTTAATGCGCAGATTTCTCCTTTCCAACTTACAATCAAAGTTCAGGGATTGAATTTTTTTCTAAAACTGATTTTTCCCGTTGTATTAATTTTGTAGATAATATTGTTAATAGCTTTGTAAATTATCCATTTTGGAAGCTTTATTTTGATGGATCTAAATCTAATGATGGAGTTGGTGCAGGTTGCATTTTAATCAGTCCCGATGGTGTAATTAACCCGTAGATTGGAATTCCAGTGTACTAATAACACCACAAAATATGAAGCATTAATTCAAGGTCTAAAGAAGGCAACCAACTTGAATTTGCATGATATATTGGTTTTCGATGATTCAAAAAATCATCGTTAAACAAGTAAAAAATCAAATTCATTATGTTTCTAGTCATTTGAAACATTATTAGCAATTGGCTCAAGATCTCAGTAGCAAATTTTCTGCATTTAATATTGTTTCTGTATTTAGAATGCAAAATGCTAGTGTAGATCTATTGACAAACGTAGATTCTAGACTTATTCCTCCAAAAGATTTTTCTCTAGATAGATTCTTTGTTGAAATAATTTTTCGACCTTCTGTTCCCGATAACATAACAAATTGGCTAGTATTTAATGACGATGTTGAAATAATCAATTTTCTCTCTTCAGAGGGAACATATGAAAATGATATCATTTATCAAGAGTCACACGATCTTGAGCTAAACAAATCTTCTCCTGAAGATAAAATTAAATCTGAAAATATTGTTCCTAAATCTGTTGTAAAATCAGAAGATATTTATGATTTAAAAGAGAGATTTAAGAAATCCACAAATTGTAAAACACACAGTTTTACCATGAGCATGAAACTCATTAATCCGGGAACAAAAAAAAGTCCTCAAAATGTCAATCTTGGATTAGGTTGTTCTCCTTTTGAAAGAAAAACTTTCATAAAGCTTCTTAACCAATACAAGGATGTTTTTGCATGGTCATATGATGACCTAAAAACTTTTGATATATCTGTAATTCAACACATCATTCCGATGCTTTTAGAAGAAAAACTAGTTCAACAAAAGTTAAGAAAAATTCATCCTAATCTCAAAACCCAAATTAAAAATGAACTTAATAAATTGCTTAAAGAAAAAATTATTTTTCCAATAAGGCATTCCAAATTGGTATCAAATCTAGTTCTAGTGAGAAAAAAAAATGCACACATTCGAATTTGTATCGATTTCAGAAACCTAAACATTGCTTCTAAAAAATATAATTTTCCATTACCTCCTCTGGAGAAAATTCTCCAATCAGTCTCAGGTTCTGAAATGATATCATTTTTAGAAGGATTTTCAGGATATAATCAAGTCTTAGTTCATCTTAATGATAGACTCAAAAATACTTTCAGAACTAAATGGGGAACTTACACTTATCAAAGGATGCCTTTTGGTTTAATCAACGCGGGTGCAACTTTCCAATGAGCTATGGATATTGCTTTCCGTGGCTTAATCAATAAATTTGTTGTTGTTTATCTAGATGAGATAACAATTTGTTCTACGAATCATTCCGATCATATTTATCATCTTAAACAAGTTTTTGAATGATGTCGAAAGTATGAAATTTCTTTGAATCCTAAAAAAATATTTTTTGCTCTTCAGGAAGGTAAACTTTCGGATTTATAGTTTCTAAAGAAGGAATTTCAATTGATCCTTCTAGAGTTAAAAGTATTTCTGAAATTCCTTTGCCTCATAATAAAAAATCTATGCAATCTTTCCTTGGACAAACTAATTTTGTGAAGCATTTTATCCCTAATTTCATAGAAACAGTCTTACCCTTGCAACGTATGATAATAAACGACATGTTATTCAAGTGGAATACAATAAAAAAAAGGCTTTCAATTCTATAAAGAAAGCGATCATTCAAGCACCTTCTTTACTCTCTCCCAATTATGATAATGAATTTGTTCTTTATACAATTTCTTCTGAAAAATCTTACACATCTATGTTATCACAGAAAAATGATCAAAACATAGAAGTACCTATTTCTTACGAAAGTTCAACATTAGAAGGACCATAATTAAATTATTCTGATGTTGAAAAACAATCTTATGCAGTTTTCAAATCCATCAAACATTTCAAACATTTACTTATCAAATCTCATACCAAAGTAATAGTTCCACATCCCTGAGTTAGAAGTTTGCTCATTCAGAAAGATTTAGAGGATAAGAGAGAAAATTGGGTAACACTATTACAAGAATATGATTTAGAGATAAAACCTGTAAAAATTGTATGAGGTCAAGGTTTTTGCAAGTTATTAATTGAAACCATCGATACTACATCTAAAAATGCGGATAAGGTAAAAGTCATTGAAGATATACAACATGTATGTGTTAGTCCTGATATTCTTGATTCATAATATTCAAATTTAGTTTATTTTCTAACACATGGAACTGCACCTTCTCATTTGGATTTTAAAAAGAAACACACTCTAAGAATAAAAGCCACACAATATCATCTTATCAATAATGTTCTTTTTTAGAAATAATTATGATTAAATGTTACTTACATGTTTAGAAAAACAAGAAGCTTATAAAGTTTTATTTGACTTGCATGAAGGACCTGTAGGTGGTCATTTTGGAGGTGATATAATTGCACACAAAATTTTACATGCATGATATTACTGACCAACCTTGTTTAAATATTCTCATGCATATGTCTAAAAATGTAAAATCTCTCAAACTTCAGCCGTCCGAGAAAAGAAATCAACGTTACCTTTGCAGCCCATCATTTTTGAACACCCATTTGAACAATGAAGACTTGATACCATTGGTGAAATTTCTCCTAACTCCTCCAAGCAACATATGTATATTCTTACCTCCACCAATTATTTTACAAAATGGGTGGAGTCCATTCCATTGAAATCAATTACAACTGATTAGGTAATCTCATTCTTAGATCAATTTATTATTACATATTTGGTCTCCCGAGCACATTAGTTTTTGATAATGCATCTTATTTTTCTACTCTGCCGCTTACGAAATTTTCACTTCAAAAATGAATTAAAATAAAACATTCTGTTAATTATTATATTCAGGGTAATGGTTTATCTGAATCAACAAACAAAAATCTTTTGAAAATTATCAAGAAAACTATCAGTGATAACCACAAAAATTGGCACATGGCCTTAATCTACGCATTGTGGGCAGATCGACTTACTTATAAAGCATGATTGGGCACTTCCCCTTACTTTTTAGTTTATGGGAAGGAGGATATTCTTCCACCAAATATTTCTATACCATCCTTGTATTTAGTACAGTCCATTGAGGAACAACCTTGCTCTAGTCTTCAATATTGTACAAATCAGATTTTCAAGCTAGAGGAAGTGAGAGATAAGGGTAAGAATACTTTTTCCAATCATCAAATGATCATTAAGAAGTGGTTTGATAATAGGGTTGTAGGTGACAAATATTTTGAGGTTGGTGACTTAGTCCTAAAATGGGACAAAGCCCATGAAGAAAAAGGTAAACATACGAAATTTCAAAAGTTGTGGTTAGGTCCTTTTTAGGTTGTTCAGAAATTTGGTCCATCCACTTTTATTTTACAAACTCTTGAAGGCATAGAAGAGTCTTTGCATGTGAATGGGTTAATCCTCAAAAAATATTTTTCCTAAAGGACACTTCAATCCTTGTAAATAACTTCAAATATTTTTGTTTGTTTTCATTTTGAATGTATATTTTCGAAGTTTTCCATTTTCTTTCTTTCTTTTTGTTTTTGATTATCATTTTGGTTTTTAATATGATATAACAATTGGATACATATGTTAATCAGTTATCTTTGAAATCCTTTTCAGTACAGAGAGAGACTAATTTAGATTGTTTGAAATGGAAAATTTCTTTAAATTCAAAAAAATAAATTTTATGACGAGTTTATCTTTATAAAGAAGTAAAAACAAGGAAAATACTCTTCAACAAAGTCTCTTTGGAGTAATATTTTCCCTTAAAATTAAATAATTGACTGGGAAATAACATATCATAAGATGAACAATTTAGTTCTCATTCCATGTTCATAAATAAATAAGTAACTCCCTATATCACCCCTCCTCTATTCTCGTCATTGCTCAAATGAAATCGCAATGTCATTAACTAAAGACGAAAGTTGAAAGATTAAATAAATAAAGTGAGGACGTGGGAAGTATATGCTAACCCAATAGGGTACTTGGAAGCGGGTTAAGGATTATATGATATTAAGGAAACTTTGTCAGGGTACTGAATAGGCCTGCTAACATCGAAGAAATACTGGGTACAATGAGTTAAAATTTTCAATTCTGACATGATGAATAGACTTTACGTATTAGTAAAATCAGAAGCTTCCTTTCCTAGTCATAAGATTAATAAACGCCCTTTATCTCGTCCAATGAGATAAAGTTAAAGAGTACAAGTATTGTTTTACCTTCTTATCTTTTACAAACTAGTCATAAATATAATTTATCTACATTTCATAAATTTCTTTATTTCTTATGATCTGATATATTTTTCTTTGTCTTATATACAGAGATAATTGGTTTCAACAGTGTGTCACCATTTGTTGTAGCATACAACAACCTCCCAAATTCTGTATTATAAATAAATTTGGGACCCTTCCTTTTTCAATTTTGAAAAAATAAAAAAAGTTTTTTATTTGTTTTACTTAAATAATGTTTTCAATTTTGTCAATTTTGGCCAGACCCCCAAGTTCTTTGAACTTTCATTCAATCATTAATGCCATTTTCTTGCTGGGATGTTTTTCATTTCATAAAAGGTTTTGATTAAAGATTTTGGCTTTCAAATGTTTCTAATTCACATATCCTTGATGATTTTTTTTTCTCATTTACACATGAATGGAATTCTATATGACCTATAGTATTTGGCAAGCTATAGTTTATGATTAGATTGTTGGTTTTAATTTTTATTAACATGTTTCGCTTGAGAAATAAACCTATGATCCAATAATGTTTGATCATGATTTATGAAATCCTACATACCCTTCCATAATTGCGTATTTCCATGATACCCACGATCCATAACAACTATTTAAATTTTGTTGTGGGACGTCGGGCCTAATCTGGTCCCATAAGTTGAAATGCATTTAATGGAGAATTAAATCTGGGTCATTTCAAACCACACATGAAAAATGCTCCTTTCCCGAAGTTCACAGATTCTCCTCCACGTATAGTGTTGAGTTGTATCACCGTATTCGTGAATTATTACCTCAGGTCAAATCTTGTATACGACGCTTATTCTTCGAAATAATATTTTTACTCAAGTATTGAAGCTCCATTTTCATTTACTTGTAAGCGAGAGTCTGTTAGGTTTTTATGAGGGATTTCTGAACTGTGTCATAGTAAACAGTTAAAATGGGAATGGTTTCCAGAGTTGAACCCGGTGTCGAGCTTATTGAAGCTCACGAAGATTATTTTCTGACTTTTGAAAGGGTTGGTTGGTTAGAATTTTTGTGCATGTTTAATGGCTACAATGCGCAGGCTACCAAATCTTTCACATAGAGTTTCAATGGTGAACACACTAAAATTGGGGATATGGACTAAATTAATAGCCAAAGCGACTAAATTGCCATTAAAAGAGGAATGTTGGTCTAAGACCAAAAGGGTGAAGGAGATTCCCTGGTCTGAAATATTGGTTTCTCTCAAATGAAAATACGATTACAAAGGTATGCCCATATCTTCAATTAAGGAAAAATGACATTTTTGTTAGGGGTTATTAAGTGTTTTATCACATGTGAGGGTAGATATAGCCTTTTCTTTATTTATCACTTTCGGCTTTTAATGGTATTCATGGATTATGAATTGGACATGCTGGTTTTATTGCTTAAAAGTCTGTCTAAGATGACACATTTTTATCAGAGAAAGAGTCTCAGTTCATAAATAAATGTCTTTCATCATGGTTTAGTGAAAATTCTGATTGAATTTCAGTTAGAACATAATGACGATTCTTGGGAAAAGTTTGTGAAAAGAAATAATTTTTAGGACCATTCTAAGGCAGAGTTACAGTCTCACTTTTCTGAAGTTGAAACCCCAATTCCTATAGAAGAAACCGTCTTGGTTTACCCTCAAGTTTCCATTATTCAAAAAAACACTGCGAGGGTTACTCGCAGTCAAGATGTAAAATTTAGCCTTAGTCTAGAGTCATGCGTTTTCAGTGAAGCACCTCAGGTTTCTTCTTAAGCTTCCAAGTAGACCGTAGTTTCCTCTCTTGTATTTGAGTGTGACCCACCTATTATAAAAAAGAACAATGATTCCAGTAATTTAGTCGATTTTATGAACAAGAGGCAAGGGAGGAAAATATCCAGAATATTCAGAAATAAGTCTTCTCTCAACAACATCTTTTTCTCGGCCACACTTGTTGGTGGAGTTGTTGGGGTTATATAACTAGTCATGTCTGATTTCCTAATATCAAAACCAAGAGCCATTAAATAGGTTCGCATCCTTATGCCCCATAAGTCATAGTTTGTTCTGTCAAACAATAGAGCCTTATTTGTAGATAAACCTTCTTGACCGACCATGTGTGCTGTTATGACCTAATGCGTTAAAAATGATAAGAAATCAATAAAATTCAGTCCACTTCGAGGGGGAAACCTCCTTTACAATATATAAAATTCAGAACAAAATATGAGATGAGATAACATGCCCCTAATACTAGGTCTCATTGCTATATATATAGGAGACAAAGGGTTACAATTATAATGAAAGGGTGCAAAGAAGGGTTCTAGCCAACCTACTAGAAATGTAATAATTCAATATCTAAGGCATAATAAGGGGTTTTATACATATCATGGGTGTCTGTCTAGGGATGGACATTCCCATCCCCTTAAAAAAAGTGTTTTCCTCAACACTTGTCTAGCCATAGATGCTTCTGCATGAATAACTCATCTTCCCATGTCGCCTCTTCCACTAGTAGGTTCTTCCATTTGACGAGGTACTCTGTAATTTCTTAATTTCTCAGCTGCTTAATTCTCATTTCAAGGATTGTTTATGGTTACAGTATGATTTTCCCTTCCTCATTGAGCTCTTGTAATTTTTTTTGAATCGAGATCTTGTTTTCGATGACCTTCTTTAAGCAAGAAAGATGGAATACTGGATGTACACATGAAGATGGAGGCAACTCCAATTTGTAAGCCATACTTCCAATCCTTTGCAAAACCTTATAGGGGTCATAATATTTGGGTGCTAGTTTATTGTCCTTCTTTTGTTGCTTTAGGGACATTTGTTTGTATGGTTGTAGCCTTAGAAATACCCAATCCCCCTCCTCAAATTCCCTTTCCCCGTGATGTTGATCTGCTTGTTGTTTCATCCTATTTTGTGCTATAACCAAGTTGTCCTTCAACATTTTTAGGACCTCTTGTTGGTTCCCTATATGATCCTCCATTGCTTGAACCATTGTATTCCCTTTCAAGGGTGATGTGATGGATGGAGGATGATACCCATAAAGTCCCCGAAGTGGGGACATTTTTGATGAAGTATGGAAGGATGTGTTGTACCACCATTCCGCTAAGGGCAACCACTTGACCCATTGTGTCTGTTTATTAGATGCAAAGCAAAAAATATATCCTTCTATACATTTATTCACAATCTTAGTTTTTCCATCATATTGAGGGTGGTAAGATGAACTATGAGCCAATTGAGTACCAAAACAAGAAAAAATTCAATCCAAAAATTTCCTGTGAAAATTGGGTCTTTGTCACTTATAATAATCTTGGGGATTCCATGTAGTTTTTGAACTATTTCCATGAATGTTGCTGCTAATGTGCTTGCTTTAAAAGGATGAGAAAGAGAGAAAAAATGGGCATACTTTGTTAGTCGATCCCATACTACCATGATGATGGTCTTTCCTTCTGATTTTGGTAAACCTGTAATAAAATCCATGGAAACTTTTTCCCAACGTTGGCTTGGTATACCTAATGGTTGTAGGAGACCTAGAGTCTTGATTGTCTCTCCTTTATTCTGTTGGTAGACTAGACATTCTGATACAAACTTTTGAACATCATTTTTAAGACCTTTCTAGAAAAAATCCCTCTTGACCCTGTGGTGTGTTTTCAAGAATCCTGAATGTCCCCCTATAGGAGAAGTGTGCAATTCCAGAAGGATCTTATATTTGAGTTGGGAATTCTTACATAAGTATAGGCGATCATGATACCATAGAAAATCATTCTTCCATACAAATGTTTCTACTGAACTGGGGTCTTCATGTATTTTTTGAATTATCTTGCATACCTCTTGATCTTGATTCCATTCTATCCTTGCTTCTTCCACCCAATCCGATTATGGACTAGAAATAACACACAGTGAACCTTCTGTTTCTTCTTATTTCTTGGAAAGGGCATCTGCCACAACATTATGTTTTCCTTTTTTGTATATAATTTCAAATTCATAACCCAACATCTTTGTAACCCATTTTTGTTGCTCTTTTGAAGATAATTGTTGCTCCAAAAAGTACTTCAAACTGTCATGATGTGTTTTTACCTTGAAGTGTCTTCCTATTAGGTAGGGGTGCCATTTTTGAACTGCATGTAGTATGGCCAACATTTCTTTTTCATAAATGGGTTTGAATAAGTTTTTTCATTTAAGTTGTTTGCTTTTAAAGGCAAGAGTCCTTCCTTCCTGCATTAAAAATACACCAATTCCATGGCCTGAGGCAACACACTCCACAATAAATGTTTTTGTGAAGTCAAGTGTGGTCAAGGTGTGAGTTGTACACATAGCCTCCTTAAGTTTTTCAAAAGATTTGGTTTCTTCTTCTGTCCAAGAAAATGCTTCCTTCTTTAATAATGTTGTTAGAGGTGCTACTATTTGACCATAGTTATTGGAAAACTTACGGTAATAACTTGTCAATCCTAAGAATCCTCTAAGTTTCTTCAAGTTTTTGGGAATTGGCCATTCCCTTATAGATTTAATTTTTTTAGGGTCCACTTACACACCTTCATGTGACACGATATGACCCAAATATTCCACTTCTTGAACCCCGAAGGCACACTTGGAAGGCTTTGCATAAAGTTGTTTATCTTCCAATAGTTGTAATACTTTGTCAACATGTTGTACATGCTCTTCCCAAGATTTGTTGTAGATTAGTATGTCATCAAAAAATACTAACACAAATTTTCTAAGGGCTTGAAAATAGAATTCATCAAGCTTTGAAATGTTGAAGGTGCATTAGTCAGTCCAAATGGCATAAACAAAAATTCATAATGACCTTCACGTGTTCTAAAAGATGTTTTAGGAATGTATTCCCGTCTCATTTGGATTTGATGATATCCCGAACGAAGATCCAACTTAGTAAATAATTTTTCTCCATGTAATTCATCTAATAATTCATCAATTACAGGGATAAGAAACTTATCTTTGATGGTCATTTTGTTGAGTTGTCTATAATCTGGACACATATGCCATGAACCATATTTTTTTGTAACCAACACCATTGGTGAAGAGAAAGAACTTTGGCTATGTTGAATGATGCCAACCTCTAACATTTCATGGATCATGCGTTCAATGTCACTTTTCTATGCATATGGATACTTGTAAGGCCTAATGTTAGGTGGTACACTTCCTCGATGCAAATGAATAGCATGGTCATGGTCTCGAGTAGGTGGAAGACCCTTAGCAATTTCACCAAATACCTTGGAATGATTGTTGATAATTATTTGGAGCTCTGATGAAGCTGGGGCTATAGATGTTTGAACATCAAGTGAGAACAATTGTGCAATTACACCCCGATGTCCCCTTTTAAGTATTTTTTCCATGCTATTAGAACTTATCACTTTAGAGGGTTTCCCTTGGATACCTATAAGTTAAATTTCCTTGCCATTTGAGGAAAATATCATAAAAATATTTTGAAAATCAAAGGCCACTATTCTCAGTGATTGCAACCATTGGACCCCTAATACAACATAAACACCCCCCATTTGGATGGAAATCATGGGGTTATCAAGAAAATACTTCCCCATGTTGAGCTTACTACTATGGCATTTCCCTGAACAATTTATGGTACCTCCATTTGCAATCATTACTTGAAACTCTGGTGTAGGATATATAAAACAATTGAGATCTTTTGCTAATTTGTAATTGATGAAATTATGGATGCTACCTGAATCAATCAATATTGTTACCTTTTTATTTTTGATGTATCCTTGTATCTTGAGGGTTCGTGGAGTAGCGATTCTAACCAAAGAATGACAATATATTGTTGGAGTAGTCTCTTCTAGATTTGGATCTTATGATGGTTCCAATTCTTGATCTTCTTCCTCTTCACAGTCTATGCATAATAATTTCTTCTCATCACATTTATGCTCCTTACTGTACTTGTTGTCACAATTGAAACATAGTCCTTTTGCTCGT
>JASDQU010277731.1:0-14947 GCA_032191745.1 Picea mariana | reverse complement strand
ATTCTACCAAATGCAGGTAGTCTTCCCACCTCGATGGTTTATCCATCACATACATCCTCAGCATGTCTTCTATTACTCTGTTTACTCTCTCTGTTTGTCCATCAGACTCGGGATGATATGTTGTACTGAAGTTCAGATTCGTTCTGAATCCCTTGAACAGTCCTCTCCAGAAATTCAAATTGAATTTTGGGTCCCTATCAGACACAATTGTCTTAGGAATTCCATGCAAGTGTGCAACTTATTTTATAAAGATATCAGAAATATCAGATGCTCTGTGGGTGGTTTTTAGTGGAATAAAATGGGCAGCTTTAGTAAGCTTGTCCACCACCACCATGATTGAATCATGCTGCTTGCTTGTTCTGGGCAATCCGATGATAAAATCCATTGTTACCACATCCCATTTCCACTCAGGAATAGGTAAAGGCTGCAACAACCCTGCTGGGTGCCTTTGCTTAGCCTTGACCTTCTGGCATTCCATACATCTGGCAATGTATTCAGCAATTTCTTTCTTCAACCCGAGCCAAAAATAATGGCTTTTGACTGCTGCCACAGTCTTTTGATATCCAGGATGACCAGTATAAGTCACATTATGCATTTCTTTTAGAATTGCCAGCTTCAATTCTCGATCATTAGGTACATACACTTTGTTTTTATACAGAAGTAGACCCTCAATTCCTAAGGTATAACCTTCCTCTGTCTGTGGTCTCTCATGCTACTGTAGCTTTGCTACAAGTCTTTTGTACTGCAAATCAGTATTCCCAGCTTCAAGAATTATGTCTTTCAACTCAGTTCTGTACATGCTAATGGTTGTCACATGTAATTCATGCACTTTGTAATTAGTGCATCAACCACCTTATTGCCTTTCCCTTTGATATGCCTGATATCAAAGTCATATTCGCACAGAAATTCCAACCCTCTAATTTGCCTGGCATTTAAGGTTGGCTGATCAAATAAATACTTCAGACCATTGTGGTCTGTTCTAAATTCGAATCTCTTGCCCATGAGGTAATGTCTCCATTTCCTCAAGGCATAGACAACTGTTGCCAGCTCTAAATCATGAGTGGCATAATTCTTTTCATGCTCTTTCAGCTTCCGGGATTCATTACAAATTACAGATCCCTCTTGGCTAAGAACTCCTCCCAGCCCTTCCTTACACGCATCTGTGCACACTACATAATCCTTTTCTGGATCTGCAATCTTCAGGATTGGAGCACTAGTGAGCAGCTACTTCAATTGTTGGAAGCTTCTCTCACATTGTTCAGTCCACTGGAACTTCTTCTCCTTCCTTTGCAAGTAAGTGATAGCATGAGCTATCCTTAAAAATATGGCTATGAACCTCCTATAATAACCTACCAGACCCATAAAGGATCTAACTTTTGTCACATTTCTTGGTGTTGGCCACTCTTGAATGGCCTGTACCTTCTCAGGATCCACAGTGATCCCCTCTTCAGAAATAATGTGTCCCAGATAATGGATCTGCTTTTGGTAAAATGAGCACTTGCTCAGTTTTGTGTAAAGATGGCATTCTCTCAACACCTGCAGCACCATTCTCAAGTGTTGTTCATGTTCTTCCTCAGTCTTGGAGTACACCAAGATATTGTCTAAGAAGACTATGACAAACTTGTCCAGATAATTTCTGAACACTCCATTCATTAAGCACATGAAGACAGCAGGCGCATTGGACAGTCCAAACGGCACCACTGTAAACTCATAATGAGCGTACCTTTTTCTGAAGGCAGTCTTGCTGATGTCCTCATCCCTTATTCTCACTTGGTGATATCCATATCGAAGATCTATTTTCAAAAATACTTTTGCATCCTTCAACTGATCAAAAAGATCATCAATCCTTGGCAGAGGATACTTATTCTTGACAGTTGCCTTATTCAACTGTCGAAAGTCAATGCACAACCTCATCGTCCCATCTTTCTTCTTCACAAATAGGACTAGGGCTCCCCACAGTGACACGCTGGGATGAATTTAGCCTTTCTTTAGTATCTCTTCGAGCTGCAGTTGCAACTCTTTCAGCTCTAGTGTGCTCATCCTATAAAGAGCTTTCGAAACTTGAGTTGCTCCCGGCATCAGATTTATGGAAAAATCGATGCCCCTCTTTAGAGGTAGTCTAGGCACCTCCTGAAACACATCCTCAAACTCTTTGAGCACCCTGTGGTCTTCCAGATTCGAGACCACATTTTGGAATACTTCTTCCACCCGAGCTGCAAATAATTGACAGCCTTTCTGGTAACATTTCTTCAGCTGCATAGCTGAGATTTCCCTCATAGCCACGGCTCTGGAAATTCCCTGGACTGTTACCTGATTTCCCCCTTCGTCCAGACATGTGAACCTCTTGTTTCGACAATCCAGAATGGCATGGTGCTGGTCCAACCAATCCATCCCAATTAAGAAATCATACGAGCCTAAGGGCAGAATGTTCAATTCAGCCTTAGTGCTCATTCCTTTCATGTCCACTGAACATGAATTAACCAATTCAGTGACCTTCCTCTTGGTCCCTGTGGCTAACTGCACTAACCAAGACTTCTCATGTTTGCTCTTCGTTAGATGCAAACTTTCCACCACTCTAGGATCTATATAACTATGGCTAGCCTCTGAATCAATCAAAATAACAAGTGGTCGGTTGTCGATCATACCTTCCACTTCAATCATGTGTTATTGAAATTCTACTTGCTTGTTGTCCAGGGCTGCGTAGATCCTTGGCATTCTGCTGCCCATATCCTCCACTGTTTCAGCTTGCTGAACAGTATGGAAAGTTCTTGCTTTGTCTTTTCTGTGGGGGCAGTCTCTGTACCTATGATTCCCTTTACAGCCCCAACACTCCATGGGTGGAGGCTTTGTCATCTGTTCACTTCCTTCAACATTCTTGGGCTCTTTAAAAGATGACTGTCCCCAAGGACTGTCTCCGAAAAAGGAAGGCTTGCTTCCCTTCTGCCTCTATTCTTTCTTAAACCTCTTCTGGTTATCCCAAGCCTTCTGAAAGGTAGGATTTTCTCTTTGCTATTTGTATAGGCATTTCTCCCTTCTTATGGTTTCTTCCAAGGTCTTAGGATCATCGTATTGAATCTTGTCACCAATGGAAGGTGGCAGTCCACTCAGATACCTCTAAATTTTGACAGCCTCCTCCTTGATGAATGGAACATACTTCAGTAGTTCCAGAAAACTTTGTTCATACTCATCAATGGTCATGTTGCCTAGCTTGAGTTCGAAGAAATCCTTCATCTTTCTGTCATAATATCTTTTAGTCAGGTATTTTCTTCTCGAAGTACCTCTTAAACTCCTTCCATGTGACCTCTTTCTCTCTGATGTGCTGCACCTGCACAAACTGATCCCACCACATGGACGTTTTTCCTTTCAACTGGTACATTGCAATTCTTCCCTCTGCATGGGAAGAATAATTCTGCAGTTGGAAGTATTTCTTCATGCCAAACAACCAAGTTTCAGCATATTCCTCCTTATTATGTTCTCCATCAAATTTTGGAGGTTTAATTTTATTCATCTCTCCTTTCAATTCCTCCCTTCCATATTTCCGATGTTTTCTGGTAGGTGATGGGCTTGAACTACTGTGTGTCTTACTGTCAGAATGTTTTTGGGAGCAACTGTGATGTCGGCTACCACTCCTTGATTGGCTTCTTTCCCCATGGTCTCTGCGACTCTCTGTCGTACTTGAGTCTCTTCCCTTCTCAAGTTTCTTCTTTATTCTTTCTAGACTCTACAAGAATTTTAAGTTTAATTTCCCTTGCCGATCCTTGACTTTCATGAGATTTCGGCTATCAGCTCGATGCTCCTTGGCCTCTCTTTCCAATCCTTCAAGGATTTTCATTATATGTCCTTCCTTATCCATCTCCTTTCCATGCCCATTAGAGTTCAATCCATCGACTCCTAGGTTAACATCCCTTCCTTCCCATTCATCTTCCACTTCAGGGGTAATTTACACTCTTCCCCACTCCATACTCAGCGTTGATTAATTGGATTTTTGGCCTCTGTTGTATTCTGAACACGCACTGTGCAATCGAATTCAAAATTGTCAGGCCATTAAACTTCATGAATAATCCACAAACTTTATAACTAATACGAACAAGAATGAAAGACATTTCAACTTCACAAATTTTTCCAAGCTCTATATGGTTCTGCAATTTCTGGGGTTTCTTGAAATTCTCCTATTTCCCTATCGGGAAATTCTCCTCCCACAGGAAACTCTTCAAGGTCTCCCTTCCTTCTATCGGGGTTACCTCTATCGGGGTTTTGAAACTGGCAATGTTCTGGTGGTTTGAATCCCCAATTTCTTGATTTCCGATGGAATCCATCCGTTTTAGCCCTCCGGGCTATAGCCTCACCATACGACCACTGCCCATGACCATGATCAATCCTCCTATCGGGGTTTCAGGATTTGTGATGTCGCGATGCACATACATTCACAACCCCCGATCTTCCGATTCCTGATTTTCTTTTACACTGGCTAGCTCTCCTGGCTCAGCCTCTGGTCCACATGGCCATACTATATGACCTCCACCTTACCCTATCGGGTTTCGATGGTTTCAATGTTAGTGCTCATACGCTCACGAGATCCCCGATGGGTCCCATTCGTTGACTTGTCAACAATCCTTTTTCCTGTCACTTAAAATCTGCCACCTATCCTCCTAACAGTCGATGTGGCCCCACGCTCCTAGGCCATATCGGGAAATCGCATATCGCGATTTTCCAATGCACGAAACCTTTGCTTCCGGGATCTCTGATATCCCGATTCCCGATATGCCGACGCACCTTTTGCTTTAACCCTTCACAGTTAAGCCCAGGTCCATGTGACCTCTACTCCGTGACCGTACTCAACCGCTCATCGAGGTTTTGGGTTTCAAAGTTTCAAAGCGTATGAATCACCTATCACCAGGGTTCCCGATTTCCCGATGAACTTCAAACACTGATGAACTTACTCCTTGTCGGGACTTTCTCCGATGGCAGATCTCTGCCACGTGTTCCCTAATATGAACGGTCTAGATCTTGTCGCGAAATCACAGATCGCGATTCTGTGTGACGATATTTCTAGGTGCTCGAGAACTTCGATTCTCTGATTTTCGACTTTGCGGAATCTTCTGACACATTTCCTTGCTGATGGACAGTTCTAAGCGCCCGTCGAGATATCGCAGATCATGATTCCTTGAGGCAACGATTCTATACTCCTAAAACTCCAATGGTAAAATCCCAATGCCTCTCTGGGACTTCTCCTCCACTCATGAGGACTTAAACCTTGTACAAATTCTGTCAACTCGGACGGCTGACGGGTAATTCCAAAATGATCTTACAACTCACGATTCTCCCGAGTTTAAAATCATGTGCAGTATTCAAAGGCTTTAATCCTTGTGCACATTCTCCAGATCTGACGGTTACAAGGGTTCGCCTTCCCTCCCGAACAGATCCGGCGGTTCTAACACCATTGGTGTAGAGACCTGTCTCCCTGTGGTCATAGACCATACTGGCTATGGTTTCACAACGCCACTATACCTCTTGAGCTTATAGGCATGATTAAGTAACTCCTATACACTCCAGGCCATACCAGGGTCTGAAATTGGTCCTCAAAACACAATTTCTCCTCTCACCCTCAGTCCAAAGACCACCCAACTGGCCCATCTAGGCTCAGTGTCAAAACCTTAGCTCTGATACCACTCTGTTGTGTACCCTTCCACTACCAAGGTTTTCAACCTCTTAGTTACCATTCTATACATGAATGATTACATAATTCGTACAGGAATTATAAGCACATGCATTTAACACAATAAAACACATTTAAATTACAGAGTGAAACATATCTGGTTACTGCTATAATTAAACACTCCATAGCATTCAACAGTAACTTATTTACACAGCGGAAAACATGATACATAAACAGCACAGTCATGCCAAATGTGATAAAACATAATTCAGATACTTATCTTTTATCAGCTGTGGAATTCACCAACCAAGTGCAGGCCTTCCACAATCCTCCCAGCCTTAGACCACACTGTTCATTAGCTCAACAGTAGGTCACCCCCGAGCTGGGACCGAGCTCCACCCCAAGGCAAGGAATCCTAGGTTAGGCTGAGGTTACAGGGAAGATAGCACATACACAACCACCAGGAAGAAAGCTCTCCCAGGAATCTCCCACGCTCACTGCCCACAGACCCTCATTCCCCACATGCTTGTTCCACCCTAGGAGAGTGCACCTTCTCTATCACCTAGACAGTCCTTCGGATGCCAGTCTCCCTTACCTTGGGTTACAGGAACAGACCGGACCGGAAGTCTCCGGGCTCTATGGCAGCTACAGGGTTCCTTCCAGGAGTTCTCTTCTCCCTCTGTGCACTCTCTCACCTGGAGGAGACACTCACAGGCCCACAAGCCTCATGCAATCCAGTACTGCGTGGTCACTACAACTCACGGAAAACACAGACAAAGGCTTTCCAAAGGGTTCAACAATCTCAGGATGATCTCAGGGCATGATTCCGGAACAGGCTCCACACACAGGCTAGCTCAGCTTTTCCTGAACAACTAGGGATTCTTCCACTCGAGTTCAACACAGGGATTCCGGTTCAGGAAATGCGCTCTCGGGTTTTACTGGAACAGACACAGACTCACATCTCTGGTCAGGGTGTATGTGGTTCCCTCCAGACAAACACAGGCTTTTCGGCTTTTTCAGAGATAAACCAGGGCATTCTATCAGATGGCGTACTAGTTCCACCCTCATAGGTTCGGTCCAAGTGGAGGAAGATTTCCCCCCACGGTTCAGTTCGGGGCTTATATTTGCATGCACCAGGGTTGACACTTGTCACCCTAGAAACTGCATGTGTACCACAGCGTGCATCCCCTTTTTCACGTTCCCTCCCTTGCCAGGAACTTAGGATAAACAAAAATGCACATGTCTCTTTTTAAAATAATATTAAAATATTATTTCCCAGGCTTAAGCCCCTAGGCTTAGCACTCAGCCCCTTTTCCCACCTTTTATCCCCTAGTTCCTTGCCCATTCTGTGGATGCTCAGTCCCCCATCACTCATTCATCATGGTCGGTCTGCACCTAGCAGGTGTTTATATTTTATTAATTGATCTCCATACATACAAGTACATCAACAGGCTCCTGGCATTCAACACTTAGGCTCCCTGGCCTAACAAAACACATAAGACTACAACTTATGCAAAACTTGGCTCACCAGCCTATAGAACACATTTACAATGCTTTGCATATAACATGATCTGTAACGGGGCTTGGCCTTGGGGACACTACACTATGGAGAGTTGACCCTAAGTGTTCCTAGAGGGAGTAGCCTCTAGAAGTCCACATGGGAGTGCCATGTGTGACAAATATTTTACTACTATGGTGGTTTTGTACCACTAGTGGAGACTGGATGTCTTTGGACAGTAGTTGTGTACTACTATGGAAAGATACCTCCCTAGCTAAGAGGGAGTGTTGATTTTTTAGCATCCAGCATAACTTCTCTTATATTGGGTTGCAGACCAAGGGAGATAGGATACATTTATCACAAAGGTGCACTTGTGGTAAATGGGCCTAGATGTAGTCCTTCCTTGATCATGACAAGGAATAATATGGACTTGAGGTGCTTGAAGTGATTTCCACGTGTCAGTTAGCATCGAGCCGACATTCACTCATAAGTGTGTGCCTGTGATGAAATATATTAGTATAGTATTTGTCCTAGTAATGGTGATTTGACAAGGAATGATAAAGACTCTAGATGCTTTATGATATTACATTCGGACCCAAAGTGAGCCTAATCTTAGAGATATTTAATTGGCTTAGAGGGAGAGTCGCAGAAGGATTTTCTCCTCAGTTCAGGTGGGAGAGAGATGTCTCCCAAGACTGATAGACAAGTGTCGTGAGTCTAGGGTGAAGTTTGTATACTTCAAAGGCAAGAGTGGCATGTTGCAGAATGTCTACCTCATTGAGAGGGAGTGTTGATGTTTGGACAACATCAGGAAGACATTCTCTAAAGATAATAATTAATAATAACAAATAGTTATTGATTATTCAAGGGACGCATCCTTTCATGGATGGTAACCTTATGTTCCCTATATATGGAACACTCATCATTGTAATAATATATTGAATATCGATCATATCTCATATGAAGAAAACCAACAAGAACAATAGGTGTGTAGTCTACACCTAGAGCGCAGAAAAAACCAACAAGCGGTCCAAGTAGTTATACATCTCCAAATCCAACTTTAGCAAGTTTGTTACCAAGAAAGACAAGAAGTTTGCGTGACATCTATAATGAATATGCAACAAATTTGTTTTAAGTTTTTTCTCTGTTTTCAGAAATAGATGATCCATTAACCTTTGAAGAAGTTGTCAAAAATGATGTATGGGCACAAGCCATGGATGAAGAAATCAGATGTATAGAGAACAATAAAACATGGAATTTGGTTGATGTACCTGAAAAAAAGGATGCTATAAGTGTCAAGAGAATTTATAAAACCAAGCAAGATGTCAAAGGAAATGTACATAAGTACAAGGAAAGGTTAGTTGCAAGAGGCTTCACACATCAACCTGGAATTGATTTCAATGAAGCATTTGCACCAGTTGTGTGCATGGACACAATCAGAACCGTGTTAGCTATTGTCGCGCAGTACAAATGGCAAGTTTATCAGATGGATGTAAATTCAACATTCTTGAATGGAAACTTAGAAGAAGAAGTATATGTGGAAAAACCACAAGTTATGAGGTTCTAGGACAAGAAGACAAAGTATACAGATTGAAGAAAGCACTGAATGGTTTAAAGAACATTTCAAGAGCTTGGTACAGTCGCATAGATTCCTATATGACATAGAATGGATTTTAGAGAAGTGAAAATGAGCCAACATTGTACATCAAATCAAATCAACAAGGTAATATTTTAATTTTTTGTCTATATGTGGATGATTTGATCTTTACAGGAAATTTTTGCATAGAAAAATTCAACTCATTCATGAAGGATGAATTTGAAATCACTGATATAGGGCTTATGAGATATTTTCTGGGAATAGAAGTGCACTAGTCCAAAAATGGTATATCTATCTCACAGTCCAAGTATGCGCATGAAATATTGAAAAGATTCAATATTGTAAATTCAAAAGTAGCACCAACACCTCTTATAATAGGATTGAAGCTAAGAAAGGAAGATAAAGGGTCCAAAGTGGATCCCACACTGTTTGAAATACTGGGAGGAAATCTTATGTACCTAATAGTGATAAGACTGGACATTACGTATGGAGTGATTCTAATTTCAAGGTTCATGGAAACTCCAAAAGAATCACATTGGATTGCAGGAAAGAGAATCATGAGATATGTGAATGGAACAAAATATTTTGGTATTAACTACTCCACTTCAAAAGATTTCAGACTCATTGGATACACTGATAGTGATTGTGGAGGCAACATTGATGACAAAAAAAGTAACTATGGGTACACATTTTATTTTGGAATAGGTATGGTATCATGGGCATCAAGGAAGCATCCCATAGTGACACTTTCTTCAACAAAAGCATAGTACATCGCAACTACAAGCGTAACTTGTCAAGCAATATGGATGAGAATGATGTTAAAATATTTGTTGCAGGAACAACAGGAACCAACAATAGTATTATGTGACAACAATTTAGCCATCATGTTATCAAAGAACCATGTGTTTCACAAGAAAACCAAGCACATTGATAACGTATCATTTTATCAGACAATTGATGAATAGTAAAGAGATTTGTTTAGAGTTTTGTAGGTCAAAAGAACAAATTCAATACATTTTCACAAAGGCTTTAGCAAGAGATGCATCTCAGCATCTGCGAAGTAATCTAGGAGTCCATGTATTAACAGATGAGTGACAGTAAAATGAAACCTCAAATTTTTTATGTAATTTTCTTTTGTAATCATACCTACTTATAATTAAGGGGGAGTGTTGGAAATTGTAATTACAATTCGGTGAGATATTCACGTCTCCGTTGATTTGTCTGCCATTCATTTTGTCAGTAGTTTGTTAGTCAACCGAAATGTTAGTTAGATAGTCTGCAAGTGAAAATTCACACATTTATTCAAAATTCATTCGGTAAGAAGGAAGTTATAAATAGACCCGATTTCTATCTTCTCGAGCTCTGGTAAGTGGTTGAAGATTCACTTGAATTAATGATAGTATTTAATGTCGAGTCGGTCTTAGCTTATGTAGGAATTCTTAGTCAGTGTCTATATATGTCTGAGTCTCTTAGTTAGTCGATAATGCTGAAGAGAAACAATCGAGCTTTGAGCAGAAAGAAAGGTAGAGAGAATAGTCGAGAACCAACAACAACTAAAGAGTTGACAGAAGAAGTCATTAGAGTCAAATCTCATCTTGTCATTGTATTCTGTAACCATGCATAGTGCGTCGAAGTTCATTAATATCAAGCATTTATGTATTGACAAGTTTCTGTATTATTTATGAGTTTATTTGCTAAGCACAACACCGTGTTATTTTTCATATATAAATCATTTCATTAAATGTGTGTATTCACAGCGCACAACAAACTGAGCAATTTGTTCACTATGCAGTTGTTTTTAGAACTCTGTCACATAGCCTATTTGGTGCACATTATTTTAAACTGTGTTGCATAGAGTAGACTGTGTGCACCATCAACCCAATGTAGTCGATCCCAAGACCTTTGGGCTCTGGTTAGATGGCTTATTCTTTCTTGCAAGTTGGTGTGGCCACGACTTCCTTTGGGTTCTGGTTATATCGCTAGGCTTCTTTTGATATATGTTAAGGCTCTCATTGTGATATAGTTTTGATTGCTGCGAAAGTAAAGTTTGTTAAAGTAACTATTGAACTTCACAAGCTTGATAAAGCCAGTAAATGGATGGCATGTTATTGCTTCTACGATACTAGGGAATTATTCTCAAAGATTTATTATTGAAATATATATAATGAAGGTTTATATTGTTATGTTATTGTTTATCATAATCTGGCTTATTAGTAAAGTTTTACACCATTTCTCTCAAAGATTTATTAACTTAGGGTAATATGTTTTACATGAGTGGAAATGTGAGGATTAAATTTTCCTAGCCTTGATAAGGGGCCAAATGAAATTAACACAAGTTTTATTGGTGGAGATAAAAACTTTATACATCTTATAATTAAAATATTAAAAAAATTTAGTATCGGTCTTCATTTTTCCATTCTATGTTTCAAGCTATTTTCCCTTCTTATATTTTATTTTCTTTAAACTAAGAAATAAGGAGATGTCCCCAACGCCATTTGGATGTAACTCAATCACCCGTAATGCATTGAAAAGTGCATTGTGTCAGTTGTGGTGGTTTTCAATCACCATATTCTTTAGATTCATGACCAAGTTCTTATTCATGAAATTTGCAACATCATTTCATTGGGGTTAGTAGTTAGACAAACAACTCAAAATACCTCCCTTTTTAACAAGCATTTAATGATATTCATGGATGTGAAATATGATACAATATATCAAATATTAAAATAGAAGACATACCAAACCTAGTAATGATTTGTTTTCCTACAAAATTTACCACCAATCCATTGTTTAAAGTAGTTAAATAAATCAGTTAATACCACTAAGGAAAATATTAAATAGTTGTTATCAAGTATTTGTGCACTTTGGAGTAATGCAGGTTGGTTTCTCCTATAAAATGAAGCCCATCTTGTCAAAAAAGTTTGTCAATAATGTTGGTTTGCAAATGCATTATATCATTCTTTTTTTTTCCACATGCATTTGGAGAATGTGACAATTTTGAACATATGCATGTGCATCATTGAACAATGTTAGCCAATAACATTGGTTCCTTAGAAATTTATGTGTAGTGGTGTCTCCTAAGAAATATTTGTCTACTAATACATCATGTAAGTAAATTCAAGCCTCTCTTGGCAACACATTCATCCAAATATCTAAGAAGCACACAATTGTAGTTCTTTCTTAAGAGTCCATTGATGAGACTATACTTAGAGAATTTTATCCATAACCTTCATTTTTTGTTGGAATCTAAATTATTAGGATTGGACCCATGTTTCAAACCATATTTCAACTCATAATACCATCAATCCATATTTATGGTTACAAATAAAATGTTTTATATGTACAAGGAAGCTTCATTCTTCCAACTTGCTTTGTCAATTTGATCGTGTACCATAGCTAATAACTTTCATAATTCATGTCCTTTGACAATGGTAGTAGGTTTTATATCCAAATCATATTCCTATATAATGGTCATCTAGTTTGCACACTTTTCACCAATTTTTTTCCAGGTGACTAATGATATTACAATTGAATGTAAAATAAAACTTCTGTGTTCCTTTTTAGAATTCGTTGATCTAAGTGTTTTTATAGATTTAACCACAATACATGATTGTTTGTGAATAGTGTAGTAATTTATCTCGGTAATTTTAATGTAATGCTCCTTAATAAAATTGGGAACTCTATTTCTTATTCATATTTTTTTTTAGCAAAATAACTAAGCAATAATTTGATATAAAACATATATAATTACAAGTCCTTTTTATAATTTGGATTATTCAAAATGATTCAATAAAATCAAACACCTTAATATTTTTGAAAATTGATCTCTCAACCCTAATGAATTGAAAAACTACATCCTTTTTATCATCATTTATAAAGGCTTATTAAAATTAGAAATAAATATCCTCACAGAATTTATTTTCCCAAACATTTATCTACCCGTAACTCTTTTGAAATAATATGGCCTAGTCAACCTTAATGAATTGAAAAACTACATCCTTCTTATTATCATTTATGAAGGCTCATTAAAATTAAAAATAAATATCCTCACAAAATTTATTTTCCCAAACATCTATCTACCCGTAACTCCCTTGAGATAATATGGCCTAGTATATTTCTTTTAGTTACGATGAAAAGACATTTCATAGAATTGAAGTAGATTTCATAAGTGTTGTATATTTTAGAGTGATATAACTTAGAGACTATAAATTATTAGAGTGATATTTAGATAATATCATAATTGAAGTAGATTCCATATTTGTTATATATTTTTAGAGAATACAAATTATTAGAGTGATATTTATATGATATCATCCATGTAGATGAGTACTCTTTGATGATGTTTCTCAATGTAATGTTTATTATGTGTGGAAAAGTAGAATATTTATTTTTCTAAACAAACTTGATTATAGTCATATAATTTGTATAAGAGGTAAATAATATTTTAAAATTGGTATAAAAGAATTTTCTCCATAAAATTTATAAGATATATTTTTTTCTTTTAATGATTCAAATTAAATATTTAATATTTTTTTTTCATTAATATTTTTTATTAAGAATTATTTAATATTTTTTATTCATTCAAGAATCATTCATAATTCTCATTCATAATCCAAGAAGACTTATAGATATAGATATTAAATATTATTTTTAAATTCAATAATTTCCTTACATCTTTTTAGATTAATTACTCTTAAATTAATCACTGAATAAAAAATACATCGTCCTTAATTTCTTCTTCAAGTGTATAACATGTTGATTATCCGTGTATCATAATCTTTTAAATATTATTACATATATGAAAACACTTTATCGTGTTTCTTGAACACCTTAATGTGTTTAGTTTTCTCAATATTAATACAACGAGAATTTAGATCGATATATTATGTTCCTTTTCTATCCGAATATTACTAACCTCATACTACATCAAAGAGTTGGTCATTTTAGTTGGTCATTTTAATATAGTATATTTTTTTTTAAATGATTTTGTAACTTGAACAACTTGTCTAGCATACTACATCAAAGAGTTGGTAATTTTAATATAGTATATTTTTTTTAAATGATTTTGTAACTTGAACAATTTCTCTATGGTGATAGCATTAATACCTTTTGTTTATATTTAGAATTCCTAATGACAATGTAAACTTAAATATTGCTCCAAATTTTCATTATAAGTTTTGAAATGTGTGATTACTAATTTTCAAAAATGTAATTATTAATTTTCAAGATTATCATTATTGGTTTATATTCATGTGATTCTCAGTTTCATGTGATCTTCAATTTCAACCAGTGTCATTATTAAATTCTAATAATGTTATTGTCATTTTCCAAAATGACACTATCACTTTTATAATTTATAATTATTGGGTTTGATGAATTTAATATGTGATTGTCCATATTCACATAAAAAGTCATGTGTAATAATGAAATATATTGATTAGTGTATTTTGTTGAGAAGGGAAATAACTAAACGAATCCATTTAAATATGAACTATTTTTATTGATATTTATATTATATCACTAAATATTTTTTTGGTAGCATAATATTTCGAGTTAGATTTATTATATAATGTTTGTATATGTTTCATCAAAATACTAATACTATATTTATTGATATTTATATTATATCACTAAATATTTTTTTGGTAGCATAATATTTCGAGTTAGATTTTTTTTTTTGTAAATAAAAAAGCAGGACCTGTTATATTACTGTAGCAAAAAATGTACAAAATGGAAAGCTGCTTGGGATGCCAGTTGTCCCGCTTACATAGGAAACCGGGACAACTGGGCATCCCCTGCCAAATGTCACCCTGTTTTCAAAATAACTGAGTATTTCCCTGCCACGTCCTGCCCGGAGGAAACCAGGACGCGCAGGGTTGCATAGACGTCTAGATATCATAAGTTTGCTAGTTAAACTGTAAGCTAGAAGGCTCAGAGCCAAACTAAAAACTATAATAGAAAACATAACCAATTAACCTGCTATCCCTCGTTGTTGAGCTGGTCCCCTGTGATCTTCCATCTGGCTGGGAAGGCGTAAGCACGCGCGCAGGTGGGGCATTGGCGCCTCGGATGAGTCCTGGAGTGTGCTGCAAAGTACATGTCCATGCGCTGTTCAATCCTGGCGAGCCGGAAGTTATGGTCGCCCATCAGGCTTCTAATCTCAAAGATGAGACTGAGACAGTCCCACTGGGTTGAG
>JASDQU010277730.1:0-14900 GCA_032191745.1 Picea mariana | reverse complement strand
TTGGGAATGTTGGAATCTAAAACTGAAAACCAAAAGAAGGATGGAAATTGTTGATGTTGAATTTACTCTCTGGTGTATCTTCTATTGAAAGTAGATTGATCGAAGATGTCAGAATGGTGGCGGTGAAAATAACTGCAGGGGAAGTGAACAAACAGGGGATGTATATCCAAAACTAGACCATGTCCCAAGGTCTGTATCTAGGAAGAAGTCTAAGATCTTAGCGGGAAATATACTGAGAAGGTAGAAAACCATCTCTTTTGAGACAAATTACATGTCACAACTGCCCTATAACCAACCTCCTTTTTATTCACACTGATTTTTGCAAACTTTCATCAAGATCCTAACCAAATAGTCTTCACCACAAACTCAAACCTTTGGCACGAATCCATCCATGTGAAAGATGTGTTGCTGTAGAAGATGGAGGGAAATAATTGGATTACCAACCAATAATTAAAGTTTTTAAACAATGCAATATTATTCACCATTGATGACAATGAGAGTCAAGGTGTCCCTGGTACAACTTGTTGGGCATGAATTAATGAGCTGATGTCCAATGTCCTATAAGATTTCACAAACAAGAGGCATTAATGAATTCCCACTGTTGTCAGCGGGGGAACTTTCCATTGATGTATGCAAGCCCCTAGGTACCATATGAATCTCTGACTTTGATCCCCTAGATGATGTGCTAAATTTGATGGAGGCAAATTTGTCAGAAGGAGGGCCTTAATGCATCCCCTATCATTTGACACGAGAGTAAACAAAATGATTTGAAGAGTATGAGGTAAAATCTGACAATTGAGAGCAACAATTTTATTTTGGACCAACCTACTAGCAAGTTGGTTTTCAGACAAGATAGACTATGATTTTTCTTTACTTTTTTCTTATATATATATTATTTTATTTTTTATTTGTTTTCATCGTTTTATAAATTTTTTTGTATATTTTTTTTATTTTTCTTATGTATATACTTTTAGAAAGCTAAAAGGAAAGGATTCAAAGAGAGGTTGGAGAGGGAGAGGGAGACCTCCTACCCACTACCTCCATTTCAGACTGCTGCAAAATATCTTGTACAATTTTTTTCTTGGACATAGGATTGTGATACAATCTCAGTCGATGACCATTGACCACAAAAGAGTTTTGTTGATCATCAATTGTTTTAATCCCAACTGATCCATTTTTGAAGACAGTCTCAATTTCATAAGGTCCCAACCAACTCGTAGTGATATTCCTTTGAAATTTTTAAACTGAGAATCAAAGAGGTGGGCCCAATCACCGGTCTTGAAAACCTTCTTCCTGATGAATTTATCATGCCATCAAGCTCGTTGTTCCTATACCAGAATAGTGTGTTGAACTTCATATTGCCTAATTTCATCCAATTCATTGAGTTGATCTATTCTTTATTTCTTTGCATCTGATAAATCTATGCCCAATTGTGCAACTATCCTAAAGGTCTTCACTTGAAGCTTGATAGGAAAAAGAACATGCTTGTGATACACCAACTCGTACGGAGTAAAGCCTGTGGTATTTCTCCATGTGGTTCTATAAGCCCATAGTGCCTTCGGAAGCATGTCTGCCCAATCTTTGTGATGCAGCTAGACTATATTGGTCAGAATTGATTCCAACACCTTGTTTGTAGACTCAACTAACTCGTTGCCCTGCAGCTGATATGGAGAAGATTTATAATGCTTTATCTGGTATTGTTGAGTGAGGGCCTGCATTGACTTGGATGTAAATTGTGTTCCATTATCTATCACAATTTCCCTTGGGATACCAAAGCGAGTAAAAAGATCTTCATAAAGAAAATCTATAACTAATTTTTCACTAGGAGAATGAAGAGATTTTGCTTCTACCCACTTAGTTACATAATCAATGCAAACTAAAATGTACCTTTTCTTTCATTATGGAGGGGAGATTGGTGCCTTAAAATACAAGGCCCATCTCTCAAAAGGTTCGATAAGCACTTGGGTTGTAAGGGCATCTCATCATCTCGCACTGGCTTACCCATTCTTTGATAGTTGTCGTAGCTACTTACATATTTTCTGGTGTCTTTAAACATTGTTGACTAGTAATATCCTTGATGGAGCACCTTGTAGGTAGTTCTCTTGTCGATGTAATGGCCTCCACCGGGTCCATCATGGTAGGATTTCAAAATTTCATATGTCTCATCATTTCATACACACCTTCTAATAATCATATCTTGCCTAGTACGAAAGAGATCTCCCTCGATCCATGAATAAGTGGCACTATTCTTGACAATTTACTGCTTTTCTCTTGGAGAGAGGTATTGAGGCAACTTTCCTGTGGCCAAATAATTGGCTATGTTTGCAAACCAAAGAATGTTAGTGGAAACAACAAACAAATTCTCGTTAGGAAAACTATCATCTATAGGAGTATTTTCATCATTATTATGGATACGAGAGAGAAAATATGCAACTAAGTTTTCTTTACCAAGCCTATCCACAATGGTAATGTTAAATTCTTCCAGCAATAGTAACCACCTAGTGATCCTACCATTTGTAATGGGTTTATTCATTAGAAATTTGATGGCTGAATGGTCAGTGTGAATAAAAGATTCATAGCCCATGATATAATGCCTAAATTTGTTAATAGCATGTACGACAACTAAGAATTATTTTTCCGTGACGGTATAGTTAAGCTCGTCAGGTGACAAATTTTTTCTATTGTAATAAATAACATAAGATAGATGATCCTCCTTATGTCCTAAAACATACCCAAGGGAATTATCTGAAGCATCTGTAAAAATATGGAAAGGAAAGGACCAATTTGGTCCCCTCAGCACTGGTATTGTGGACAACTTCTCCTTCAAAATTTCAAAAGAAATCAATATCTTTAGCTAACAATTTGTACATAGGTGCAGCTATCTTCGTAAAATTTTCAATAAATATTCTATAATAGCCAACGTGGCCCAAGAAACTTCTTACATCCTTTGGTGAATGTGTTGAGGGAAAGTCCACGATGACCTTGATCTTAGTCGGGTCCACTTTGATACCTGCAAAAGAAATGTGATGCCCAAGAACAATTCCATGTTTTGACAACATCTTACACTTTTTATTACTCAAGGAAACATTAACTTCCTTACATCTAATCAATACTTTCTCTAGGTTATCAAGTGCTTCCTTAAACGAGTCACCATAGACAGAAAAATCAACCATATAAATCTCAACACACTTGTGAATCAAATTAGAAAAAATACCCAATACTGACCTTTGAAAAGTGGCAGGTGCATTGAACAAACTAAATGGAAAAAATCCAAAAGCAAATCCCCCATGGACATGTAAACGTGGTTTTCTTTTGGTCTTCCAATGCAATTTGAATATGATTACACCCGCTAAAACTGTCCAAAAAGGATAAGTATTGCTTGTTTGCTAAGGTATCCAATACCTAATTGATGAAGGGAAACAAAAAATAGTCTTTCAATGTTGCTTTATTAAGCTCACGGTAATCAACACATATTCTCCACTTATTTTATTTTTTAGGCATGACTACTAGTGGGGAAACCCACTTGCTATTATATATGGGGTATATAAAGTTAACATCTAGTAACTTCTATAATTCCTCTTTCACAATGTCTTTCAAGGCATGATTCATGTGACGTTGTGGCTGCCTGACAGGTTTGGAATTTTCCTGAAGGTAGATATGATGTGTACATGTGTTAGGGTGAACTCTAGGCATGTCTTTATAGTCCCATGCAAATGCACCGAAGTGTTTTTGTAGTACATGAATCAGTTGCTCTTGGTAATCTAAGTCAAGATCGAGGTTGATATTTAGGAATTTCTTTAGGCTTTTTTTAATAGGAACAATATATGGATCTGTAGTTTCTTTTATGACTGATATAGGGAAAGATGTAGTCCTTGTTGGGTCAAACTTTTCCCGAAAATATATATGAAAAATATGATTATAGGTGTGGTATACTTCAGGAAATGGTGTACAATCTATAACAGAGATGAACAGGCTCATAAAATCATATTTTGATTGAATTTTCAACCCCCTCGATTGTTCAATGGTCAGAAGGGGATGTGAAATTTCTGCATTTTTATGATTTTTAATTTCTTCTTTTTTAGAAGATTCAATTTCTGCATTTTCACAAGATTCTTGCACCCACAAAGGATCTCCTAGTATTGGTTTGGTAGGTGGGTATAGAATGATTTTTTTCATAGCTAATCCATTTGATATGGTCATCTCTCCAAACCTACAACCGATGAAAGCATGAGTTATGGCTAACCACGGTCTTCCAAGGATCACAGGGTGGCCTTCCATGTTGGTCTTAGGTTGGATAACTAGAAAATATATGGGATACTCCCATGAGTCTAAAGTTACCATTATATCATCAAGAACACTAGCAGGATTGACCTGGGATCTATCAAGATGTTCAACTACCATGGGTGTAGGTCGGAGATGGTCTAATTGCAACGTTTCCATGTTCATAATGGTCATGATATTTATTGCATCCCACAAATTGATCAAAGAGTTTTTTTATAGGGATATCATTGATGGAAATGGTGACTATGGGGTTCTCGAGGTCTCCATTTTTATTCACCAATGGTTTCCCAGACATTAGCTCAGCCAGTTGACCTACTACTTGGATAGTGAGGGGATCTTTTCACTTCCTTCCAGGTTTCTTAATGCATAAATCCTTGATGGTTTTTGAGTAGATGTGAATGTATTTTATGGCTTGTAACAAGGGTATTTTTGTTATCGGACAAATCAGTAAGTGTGGACACGAACAGATCTCCCTAGATCCACCCGGATCTAGAACAAAACAAGACAGGACATTACTCTTTCCCTAAGTTGTGACCATTGAATCTACTAGCAGAGAGGAACAAGTAACATACCTTTAGATCACTTCCTTAGGTCTCTGTTGTTCCCTCTTTGCTCCGGCACTCTCGTACAATCAAGTCCAAGACAGCACAAACCAACCAAAGTGAAGATAACAAAGTATATCCAAAAGTCAACCTATGCATATGATCAAGGAATTACATAATAAAACAATAATGGTTTTATGGGAAAGGGAGATGCCTCTGTATCATATTATATGAAAATAGAAGATTACAACCTGATTGCCTTGATTTCACAAGCTTCCTTTCGGTGGCCCTTGGTTCCAACACACACTCGTTCTACAATCATATGAAGAAGATCTAGCCCAGCTTGATAGGTCAAATGGGAGCTCCAAGCTTTTAGTAAAGAAGAATTCCTCACACAATCTTTTCACCAATTCCTCCTTCAATCTTGCTTAACCTTTTCCATGAGAAACCTTTCAATATATAGGAGAAGGAGAGATGGTTACATGGATGAGGATGATCCCAACAAATCAGAGAAGTCAGTAGGATTCCAACCATACGAATGCCAACTCATCCTCTAGAAGATCCTCTTCTAGAACCCTCGAGACTTCTTCGTTTCTCCAAGCTTAAAAACAAGTTCACACCCTACCTATAGAGCAACCTGCGAGAAGATCCCATCCTAGTTGTGGGCAGCCTATGAGAATTAGGCATTCTCACACCCCAATACATAGGTTGCCTGTGAACTCACTTCAAAAATGTGTTTTCTGGAGGAAAAAAGCAGTCATCTTTCTCAGGAAAAAAGTCCTTGTTGGGAGCCTGAACACAACCTTGTAGTAACATCACCAGAGTGACCAAAAATATGTGTAACAGAATGCCCCCCAAAGTATGAGGCTGGAACTTGTGACAGCCGAAATACTTTGTAAAATGCATGTGTGTGTTAGAGACCAGGAGCACACCTAATCGGAAACCTGCAAACAATAAAGCATCGGAAGAATATAATACCAGTTCTGAGGTAGGCATTCCCATGCTCAAACAAAAAATGAACGAAATCCCTTGGAGTATTTTTAATGAACCCTAAGAAGGAGTGGTTCGGTCCCATTGTGGGTCTTTCGATGTTTGTTTAACAAGTCCAAAGATAGAAAACTCGAAGCTTTTTCATGATTATAGAGTCTGGAAAAACACTCAAAAGAGAAATCTCTCAGTTCCTTTTTCGTAAAATAGTTCGATAGGACCGAAAAAGTGATAAACTATCACCCATCCAATGTTTAGTTCAGATGCTTTTACGAGCGTGAACAGAACAAGGTCGCTCAACAATGTTTTTGTTTTTATGGAGCATGAAAAGAGCTTAAAGGATACTCCTTTGTGTTCGTCGTTTTCGTGTTACCACAACGAGTATGAAAAGACGGGAAAAGTATACTCGGTTTTGTTCTCATGTATTTTCGAGCACGAGAACGAACGAAGATTGAGCTCGAAATTTTTCTAAAAACTATAAAAAGTAGTCGTACACGCGACGAAAAAAGAAAAAGCATCCGTACTCTTTCATGTAAACTTCCAAGTTCTTATCTCTGCAAAAAATCACACTCATAGGGCTATTAGGCATTAGGTTTGATGAATAAAATAATATAAAAAAATCAACAAAAATGGTAAAAAGTAAATATAAGTGGGCAAAAGGGATTTTACCATATTCATTGTAATTTGGTCAAGAACTTTGCCCAAAACAACCCTTTTTACCTCAAATTTCATCGTTCGATCGTGGAGAGCACAGGCAACCATTTGACAAACCGTCTCCGTCAATGAGGTAGGCTCTTGATCCCTCATATTTTCCATGGTTTAGTTTTCATTTGTATTGACAAATTTCAAGTTTTTGAGTTGGTTTTAGGGCCAAAACTCGCGCTCAGGCGTTCTTGCAGGCTATCCATATGGGACCTGTGAGAATGCATGATTCTCGTAGGTGGCCCCAAAGGCACCTGCGAGAATCTCGCACTGTGTTAAAGGGGCACCTGCGAGAACCACAAAATGAAAAATTGAAATGATTTTTGCTCAATGAAAAATGTGCCAAGGTTTGAAATGAGTTGTTGACCCTCCTCTTATGGTTCTTGTGTAGGAATTTGACCGTCATAATGCTAGAGTGGCGAGAAAGAGAGCATGAGGAATATGATTCTATTTCCAAGAATGACCCAGGTACCGTTACTGACCTCTGAGACTGTGGGATTCTGAAATTCTTCCCGATTCCAAGCATGAGAGCCCAAGTCAGGTTGTTAGAGTACTTGGTTCATATGTGGGACGTGGACCAACAGTTGTTTCACGTGGGAGTCCACACCTTGACTATAGATATTGAGGATATCTACTTTCTGACAAGGTTATCTCGGAGTGGGTACCACGCTAGCTTGACCGGTAGCCAAGGTGGCGGAATCTCGATGAGTGAGTAGGTAAGGTGGCTCTCTGGGGGGTCCAAGATTTGACCCTGCGAACCATCTTGTTCACCAAAGCATGCATGGCTGGGAGAGTAACTCCACATATGGCTCTCTAGAGCTACTTCCAGTACGCCATCGAGTGTACAGAGCCAGGAGTCTTCAACTGGGCGGACGCAGTTCTCCGCAGTATGAAGAGGCAGTTGACAAAATGCAGGAAAGGTAACTTGAATCAATTCAGGTACGGATCACTTTTAGTGTTCTTCTTTCTTGAGAGGGTTCCCTTACTGAGATTATAGGTTGAGTGGGGTTTACCAACCCTGCAGGATCCAAGGATGTTGAGGTGGTGCAACCTCATGGGCCGACACGTAGTTGGGCCTATCATCAAGTACAATAATTTGTTCTTTGACTAGTTGCAGCCACAGATGTTGATGGTTGATGATTATGCCTATGCCGGATTGAACTTTCGAGGGGACCCGGATTTATCCCTACCTGAGGATGCTTAGTGGGGTGAGCTAGGTAAGAAGTACACATTTTGTTCTTTTAAAATGTTTTTGTAATTTTTATCATATAAAATGTTTATATGTTTGTCTAAGGACTGAAAAAATCTCTTTTTGATGGCACAGACGTGGGGCCATATCGACCACCAGGGAATTCTCCTATTCAACGATGAGGAGAGGCGGCTCTAGTAGCACGATGGGATCCCGAAGACTATGAAGCAGTGGAGCAAAACTTGGAGGGATTGACTGCTGACATTCCGGATATGGCTATCGGGGAGGTCCCTCGACATTATCAACGTCACACTGTGGGTGTGTCAGAGTCTATTGGCCGACTGCTTCGTAGGGTGGCCCAGGCAGCCATGTGTTATCGTGAGCATCACCCATGACGCTACTTTGTAGAATCTATAAGCTTCAGATTTTAAAATTTTGGTCCTTAGACAAGAACTTTTTGTAAAACACTTTTGATCATTATATACAAATATACAACTTCTACTGGCTTATCTTGTGTTGTGTGAT
Organism: Picea mariana; assembly: GCA_032191745.1. Taxonomy (NCBI): domain Eukaryota; kingdom Viridiplantae; phylum Streptophyta; class Pinopsida; order Pinales; family Pinaceae; genus Picea; species Picea mariana. The sequence goes on along the minus strand of JASDQU010277730.1, from coordinate 6,674 downwards.
ACATGTGATGTGATTGGTTTATAAATGGCCCAAATGTATGTCTAATACATAGTTAGCTAATGCATCGGTTAATGTATTTAGACATCTAGGAATATGCTGATACTCAATATAATCAAAATAACGTTCCAAGAGGCGAATTCGTAAATATACCCGTCATAAAGTAGGACTTCAAATAGCATAGGCATTGCTTAACTATAGTACTACTAGTTGCAAATCGATTCGTACAACCAAGTGACGGATACCGAGTGAAATAACATCAATCAACAATTCGATGAAGGCACTATACTCTGCAATATTATTGGTCGCACGACAGAGACACATGCCTCATAGAGTGATAAGTTCGTTTGTAGGGGCATAAATTTCCCAAGCAACAGATGCAAGGTTCTGAGTACTACGGCTAGCACCATTAATGAAGCCAATGTGGGGTAGTGAAGACTCCGACACATGGAAACCAAACACAACGTATCATAAGGGTTTGAGGGCAGAGGCTAAATAACGCAAAAGCAGAGCAACGCAACAAAAAATATGGTACAATAAAATACAAGCACTCATGCATAGATGATCTCATGCATAGTACTTCTTTAAGTACAACCCATTTCTAGGTTCGCTTAAAGGCATACCATCATAATCCACTAACTCGTAGGCCCCTTTCTCCAGAACTCATCTAACGATATAAGGGCCTCGCCACATGGCTTCAAATTTTTCGGCTCCTATCACATCCCGATCTTGTTCGTAGAGTAGAACCAGATCGCCTTCGGAGAAAACGCAAGGCTTGACATGCTTGTCATATTGGGCCTTAAAGCATTTCTTCTAGGCTTCTATGACTAGGGTAGCGTCGTGATGAGTCTCGTCTAATCGCATGAGGTGCAATAGACGTTCTTCTTTTGCAGAAGTGTTTGGGAGAAGTTCGACATCTAGTTTTAAGGAGGGTATCTCACATTCAATGGGCAGGATGGATTCTAGACCATAGACTAACTGGAATGGTGTAAACTCGGTAGCAGACTTAACGGATGTTCGGTAAGCCCACAATGCTGAAAACAACATTGTGTGCCAACTTGTTTTGTGAATCCCTATCTTTCGTCGAAGCATGGTAATAAGGACCTTGTTTATTGCTTCAACTTGGCCGTTGGCTTGTGGGTAATAGGGTGTCGCGTTTTCATGGAGAAGACCCAACTTGTCAGTGAGTTTGGACATCATGAAGTTTCTAAAGTGGCTACCGTGATCGGTGATGATAACCTGAGGAACACCAAAATGAGCAATGATGTGATTGAATATGAACAATGCAGTTTTCTGTCCAGTATTGTCGAATGTCGGCATCGCCTCGGCCCATTTCGTAAAGTAATCTACAGCTACAATAATGTAACCATGCCCCCCGGCCGAGTGAGGGTGACATGTCATGAAATTGATACCCCATTTCGCAAACGGGCCAATGGACACCACAGGGTGCAGAGGAGCAAGGTGTGATCGTATCTTGTGGTTGTAGGCCTAGCAGGCATGGCACTTTTGGACGGTAATGATACAGTCGTTAAATAACGAAGGCCAAAAATATTCGTCACGCAAGATTTTCTGAGTAGTAGCATACCTAGACATGTGACCACCACATGCTCCAGAGTGGCAATCATTGAGGACTTTCTTGTCTTCATCAAAAGTGAGGCAGCATCAAAAAATAGAGTCAATTCCATGACGATAAAGAGTATCACCGAGGATAATATATTGATGGGCTTGGTAGTGTATTCAACATCAGTCAGTGCTAGACAAATTAAGCCGGAAATTTTGGGTTTGAAGATATATGATGATATCTCCATACCAAAGGTCATCGGAACTGATCAAGAAAAGAGATTCATCGGGTAATGAATATGCTACTACGTTGTCCGACTCAGGGCAGGGAAGATCGCATATCAACTCGGCGAACACTAAGGATTTCTTAGACTTAGTGCGTTCGAATTCTAAGTCAAACTCATGTAGTATCATGATCCATTTGGAGTATTTTCCCCCTAGAAGTTGGCGTGTAAGAATGTGCTACATAGGGTTGCAGGTAGAAATAATGGTAGTTTTGCGAGAGAGGATATAGTGCCGGAAACGTTGTACTGCTTGGACGGTTTCCAAGGCCAATTTCTCAACATGCAAATACTTGGTTTCAGTAGTCATGAGATTGTGACTCAAGTAATAGATGACATGTTCATCATGGGAATCATCTTCCTGGACAAGAACCATAGCGATGGTAAGGTTTGAGGCTGTGAGGTAGAGGAAATAATCGTGATTGTAATCAAGCGAGAATAGTAACGGGGCACATGTCAAAGATAGTTTCAAAAATTTAAAAACATTGTTGGCAGTGGTATCCCACACGAACTCGGATCCTTTCTTGAGAAAACACGTAGATCCAAGAGCTAGCTCAGCATAGTTGGGGATGAAACGACGAAGAAATTTTGTCTTCTCTTGCAAACTTTGTAACTAGCGAAGTGAGGAAGGGGGAGGTAGATTTAGAATTGCCTCCAATTTCAAAGGATCAACCTGGATCCCGTGGCGTGAAAAAATAAAACCTAGAAGCTGGCCAGATTCTACACAAAAAACACACTTGTGGGAATTCAAGCGTATATGGTAAAACCGACAGCGAAGGAAAATGGCGTGGAGGTGTACAGGATGATCATCTCGATGCATGGAATTAGCAGGTAAGTCATCGAGATATGGCTGCACAATGTGCTTGAGATCACGGAAAGCGTAAGACATGGCACGCTGAAAAGTGGTGCCGACGTTTTTTAAACCAAAAGGAAGTTTCCGGTAAGCAAATGTGCCCCAAGGACAAATAAAAGAAGTTTTATGTTGGTCCGCGGGAATGATATTGATTTGATTATATCCGGAGAAACCATCCATCAGGGAGAAGATTTCGCTTCCGGTACAGTCATCGACGATCTGGTCGAAAAAGGGGGTAGGAAAGTTGTCTTTAGGACAAGCTTTGTTAATATCCCTATAATCAATTCACACGCAGATAGTGCCTTGCTTCTTGTCAATTGGAACAAGATTAGAAACCCAATCAGTTAGGGCCACAGGATAAATGAATCCAGCTTTGAGGAGTTTTTCAACTTCAAGCTTGATAGCGGTTGCTTTACACGGGTGAACTGGACGAAGGCATTGTCGGACAAGTTTAACGTTCGAGTATGTCTTAATCTCATGTATCACGATAGCGGGGTCGATACCAGGCATTTATTCATATCTCCAAGCGAATATGTCATGAAATTATTGGAAAAGAGACTTGTAGTGGACAACTTCGTCATGGGAACATGAAGCTCCAATATGCACATTTTCAATGATTCCAGGTTTGATGGAGATATCGAGGGGGGTCGTGGGTGAAATATTGCTTAAGTTCCCTTCGTAAAGCACATATCATGTAGACTGGGGAACATTTGAAATAACAACAACGGTCGAGGGGGTCGAGAGTCGTTGATAACTCTCGATGGTGTGTTGTTCCAGAAAGAGAATGGAACGATGATGTCCATTGTCCCAGGGGGTATCTTCCATGGACATGACAGACATAATCATCTTGTCCATGGAAAAGGTGATGCAGAATGGATCAGGAGATGATTCATCAAGAGAAGGGATAGTAAGTGTGGCTGATTGAATGGCTTGATAAGCAGATTCAACTGGATTTAAAGGCATTTCGTTGCCATAACAAAGAAGATCATCGGGTTCCGGGACCATCCACGGGTCATGAGATGCATGGATGTCGTGAACCGAGGCGGAGATCATATTGATCGAAGCGACATACAGAGGCAGAATATAGGGTGGTGGGATGGGGAAAGTACCCATCAAAGAGGAGTCTTTGAGAAGACCCACCCCAACGTTCTCATATCCAGGAGGAGTTTTGGAAATGAACGACACGTTGTTGGTACGTGTATCGGGGTGAAAGAAGGCCAATTGGTCGACGTTAACGACTTTCCCTTGATGTGGGAAATGAATGACATGGAAAAGAGTCGACACAACTGCACGCATGAAGTTAATCCAGCTACGGCCAAGAAGGAGATTGTAATCAAGAGGAGTATCAAAGACTTCCACTTCAACTTGGACCGTTTTGCCTTATAACATAATGGACAACGACGGAAGGACACCGTAAGGTTTGAAACCAGAGCCATTGAAGGCTTTAAGTGTGTTGTGGGATTCTGTCAAAGGAGGAGAGCCGATAGCTTTCCAACAAGTGAAAGACATGACACACGTCAAGGCACCCTCATCGATAACTGTCCTACAAATGTTCTTATCAGAGACAATAACTTGTATCTGGAATGTGAGTTGAGGGGGAAATATTGGAATATGATCTTCCAAATCAAATATTATTAAATTGGTATCCATGGGGTCGATTCCACCAATAGCTTTCAACAGTGCCTTTCGTTGCATAGGACAACTTTGAAGGACTTCAAGGGATGACATCGCGGACGGTGCTTGGGACAGATCTTCAACATTGTTGTAGTTCTGGGCAGCACAAGCATGAGGATTGAAAGCCGATTTCTGAACAACACCCTTTGGGGGGGGCGGGGTAGAGAAATGTATCGAGGCTTGATCGTTTGAGATGAAGAGGATCATTGGTAGGTGGAGTCGTAGGAGGGGGATGAACCAACGAAGGTGGTAATGTATCAACCTTCTCTTTGGAAGAAGAATAATCTTTGGCTCGAGTGGTAAGTGTAATGTCATTCTTCTTTGAGTCACCGATACACATTAATACATATGATGTATTGGAAGGGGATGGTTGGTCATGAATGACCAATTTGGCCTGTTGTTGAGAGGGGAAGGGTTGTGACAATACGGCCAGAGTAGGAGGTTTTGGGGTCCCTTGAAAGAACTTATTAACTTTGGCACGACGTGGACAATCCTTCATGTAGTGATCATCACCACAGATAAGACAAGGATATCGAGGTTTGCGCTTATCTCTATCGTCAACAGGGGGTGTTTTAGTTTTCTCATTTTGTGGAGTATTTTTGTCCTCCTTGGTCTTACCCTTCCCTCTTTTGGATTTATTTCTACCAGCAGGGGTAGATTGGACAGCATTTACCTTGGAAGTCTTGCCAATGGGAGGGGTAGGAGATAGATCATTTTGAACATTAGAAGACATAGATTTGGGGTTATTGCCAGAGGTCAGGACAGAATGAGGTTGGGCATGGAAGGTGCCAATCACACCGTCGGCAGCATGTGAAGCCGCAGGAGTGGTTGAAGTAGTAGAAGTAGAAGCACGAGGTGCGCCAAGGAGTAGGTCGTAAAGAGTACATGTTTGTGAGTAAACGAAGTCTAGGTATTGGGCATGCCTGATGGCCTATTCTTCTATGACAACTCCACCCATGGCGATGTCTCGAGCAATGTCATTCATGAATGATTTCATGAACCATTCAGCCAGCAATTGATCAGGAAGCTTGAGTTTGATGAGACGTCATCTACAATGCCACTCATGAATATGATCGGAGATATGAGTGGCTTTTCTCTGTTTGAAAGAGCTCAAAATCTCAGTTCCAGTTTCATATCGGATCGGTAGCTGGTAGTGGGAGAGAAAATCCATGGCGAGGGTATTGAATTCGTTGAAGAAACCTTGTGGTAATTCTATGTACCACTTTGCAGTGGACCCTATAAGGGTTCATTGAAAAAGACATAGGCGAATAGAGTCATCCATCAAAGAGTTGGATGAGCACCAAAGGTGAAAAGTCATGACGTGATTGTTTGGATCCTCTCCTGGTTTGCCATCATATTTAGGGATGTCTGATGGTAATTTGGACGGTATGACAGGCCAGTGAGAAGAGTAATGGATTGGGTCATTCAATATTCGTGACAGATCCGGTAGGTCCAGGGTGGCTAAGAAATGTAATTGTATGTTCACATGCGGGTACTAGTGACTTTGGGGAGGAAGCCCCATCGGTAAACTAGTGGGACCATAAGGGGTTTCCATGTAATGCGATGATCCAGATAGGTTTGGTTGTTGGTGCGGAGGCAAGTAACTCAGAGGGTTATACCCTTGAACAGGAGTATAGGACTGGGGGTTCTATTCCCAGATAGCATTGGACGTTCCCGAGTACAGTTGGCTTGTGATAGGGGGAGCGATGGAGCTAGCTTGAGGCTTTTTCCCCCCAGTCGATAAAGGATTATTTTGACCAAGATAATTCCAGTACTGGGCCAAGGACGAAGGGATGTTTTTTCCAAAGGGTGAGGTTGGTGGGGGTTGCCCCCCAATCGAGGGTTGAGTCTCAATTGGACCTTGTCCTGTAAAAGGGATTTGGGTATGGCCTCCTTGGTGAAATTGTCCACCAACAAGAATTTGGTAATTAGATGTGAATGACGAAAGGGTGCCACTAGCATAAGTACCTCCGATAGAGGAAGAAAGAGGTCCTCCGAAAGGAGGTGGAGGAAGTGTCAGAATGAAACCGGGAGGAGGTTTCCCAGAAGGAGTGGAACCACTAGGAGTCTTGTACGTTATTTGTGCAGGAGTGGGGATAGAAGCATTCAATGCACGATATCCAGGTGGAAGGGTCGAGGTGATGTTGGATTATTGAGAGGGGGGATGAATCAATAATAATGTAATTATAATCCTTTTTCTTCAAATGTTATATCAATGTAGAATTATTATCCAATAATGAGCAGTAATAAATAAACAATCACACACATACAAAGTACACCAGTGTTTTACATGGAAACCCAAATCGGGA
>JASDQU010277723.1:0-14901 GCA_032191745.1 Picea mariana | reverse complement strand
TGATTATGTATTCCAGATGTAAATGTTGATGTCAAGTAGATCACATAACTATTGTATTGTGAAATGACCTCCTTATATGTTACCAATTGATACAATATTGACAAATTGATGATATAAGTTTGCCAATCAACAATAAATTTCTCTTTTCTATTGATCTTGTCTACAAGGTATCTATTCAAACATGTAATTTCTCTAATGTCATGTGTGACATAAGCATTATAGAAATTTTGTGTAATTGTTTTTCTCAAAGAAGGCACATCAAACCACAGGTGAATTTGCAAATTGATACAAATAACGAGTCATGACAATCTCCAACAATAGCACCAATCATGCAAAGCTATTTCTTTGCAAGTGATTTCTCAATTGGCAACATGTTGATTTCAACAGTTACAAGTGAAGTTGCACATTTGGATGCACTAGAGATGCTAGTTAATTTTTTTGTAGGAATTGTTTCTTTATACGTAAAATAGTCGCTCAAAGTGACCACATGACAGATCTTGATCATGGAATAATAACTTATATTCATATTCTAACTTATTTTTGTTGAAGTAAAGGTATTGTGTCCCTTTTGTAAATGGACATTGGAACAAAGAACTAGCTAGAAAACTATTTAATATAGAAAATAACAACACACAAATCAAGTTCAGAAACACCATGTAATTGAGAATTAGAAAGAGACATTCTATGAAAATATGTTTCTGGATCACTGACATTGTGCAATCTTTCTAAAAAAATCAATAACTAGGTTTTTTCTCATCGACAAAAGCACTGCACCATCTTGATGATCTAGACAATCCCAAAAGTGATTCTCCATTCCTTCTCTTATCTTAATAGATGTATAACAGAAATGGATAGGCAATTGCCTAGTTTGTACTAGAAATTCTGTACCCGAAATAAACTAGACTTAGATAGTATGGGATCATTTTTTTGCACATTTGGTGCAGAAATAACAAATGCATTTTCTATGTTTGAATTACATGTTTCATTGAATTTTCCCTTGACTCCATTTGCACAATCCATGATTGAAGGAGGACACATATGCAACTAAACATAGGTAGCATAAAATAGTGAAAAGGTAAAATATATTTCAACCAGATGTTCTTGTATGCTAATGATGATGGACACATCACACAAGATTGTGGAGTGGAGGTTGAGTTTGACCAATCTAGTTGTGCTAGCCACCTTGATCAAAACCTAATAGAGGGGAAGTTAGGTTACATTGGAAAGATATATGGCTCCACCTATCATAGCAAAGACAAAATGAAGGGAAAAATTTAGGCAAAGGTATAAGCATTTGTATTGAAACATACATATGTAATGTGTTTATTATCTAATATATATGGCAATCAACTTATTTCAATGCACACGATTGCATTGCACCTAAACCATCTTTTTTCAACTCTATTTTAGCTAGGATATTCGCTTCTACCATCATAAACACTAAATTGCAACATAGAAACATTAGATCTCAAAGCATTAAAGTATTTTTTGGCATAAGAGTTTGGGCCTGTGAATGTACATATATTCAATAAGAGCTAACATGATTTTTTCTCTAATTGTGAGAAGCTCTTTTTTTACATTTTCCCTTGAAATCATGCAGTCATCGAGTGTTTTTGAAGTGATATGTCTATTCTATGAATAATTTTCTCTACTATATTGATGTGTTACAATGGAAATAACAACATCATATCATGTTGAATATAGATTCTATAGTTGCAGTTATAGCAAAAGCACAATTTTGACAATTGACATAAAATATCAAAGGATAACTAAACTCAAAAGCACAAAAATCTAAAATGGATTCTTTGTTGTAATAACAATCATTACAACATAATGTGATGCTTCATTTGATCCATTGACAAAGCTCCTTAGAATGATCAAGAGCTAAGTAAATTTAGTAAATGGAACTGTGAACTCTAGATAAGTAGAAAGCTTCAAATCATTTTCACACATTGCCTATTTATGTTGAAAAAAGGATCACAGAGAACAATAGATAAAATTGTTGCATGAAAGTAGCCGAATTAGCAAATAGATATTGCATCCTCAAAACAATGTGTTGTTTGCAAATGCAAAAGTTGCATATAATATATAAATGGAAAGAGATATAGATGTCAAGAAAGAATAGAAGAAAAAATAAGCAAAGTTGTTATAGAATGAAGCAAATTGCGACAATGCCACTGAAGGGAATGAGATGTCATAAAGAAAATCCAAACTAGACATTTAGCAAATGAGACTATTGTAAAACAAGAAGAGCAACAATAGCATGCAACTGTTAAAAAATGAACATTAGAACCATCAAGTTAACATGCTCAGAAACAATAGATAATATACAACAACTTAATGATAATGGTCTTTTGACATATGCAGTCTTGACATACATCTTTTGATGTTCACAAGAATATTTAAGAAGTTATTTGTATTGTCATGATAAATAAACTATGAATGCATTCTTTCTGTATGTGCATCCATAATTGCACTCAGCCCTAAGATAATATTTCTTTAGGGAAATGATCAATGCTATCACAACTTGGATCTTGCAAAGGAATCCCTTAAGGAAGAATTTTCCTTTCTAGAAACCTTGAGACAAAGACAAATGCAATGCTCTTATCAAAAAGGAAAATTTTCTTTTAGACAAATAGCACTTTTTGGTCTCCAGTACAAGGCACCATGCATGTATCTCACAAGAGTACATATCAATAACACCAAGCAACTAATGTAGGAAAGATCCTTATTGAGAATATTTGCTAAGCTATTTGTATAGAGGTTGTTATGATGATGAAATAAAAGTCTACTTGCATTCATATAAGAAAGAAAACAATAAAACAAAAGTTTTGATAGATCTACGATAAAGAATATCTAAAACTAACCAACTAGTGAAATGCATTTATATACAATATCTATAGTGCACAAAACATCGAATTCAATTTCTATTCAAGATTCTACACATAAGGAATTTGAGCTTTTTTCCTTTCTAGTAACCTTCATAGAAAGACAAATGTTAATGTTCTTATTACAAATACAATTTTTCTTTTATATAAATAGTGGTTTTTCTCTCCACTACAAAGCACCATGCATGCATATCATAAGTGCACATAGAATTAAGATCCATCAATAATTATAAGATCCCAAGAATATTTCACAAGATATTAATATAAACTTTGATACTATGCTCAAAAGCCTAAATGAGAAAAAGCCTATTTATATGAACATATAACATACAAAATTATAGAGTCAAAGTTTACATAGGTATATGGAAAACAATATGTAAAATTGACCTGCTAGTGAAATTCATTTATATACAACATCTAGAGTTCATAAAACATTGAATTCAATTTCCATTCAAGATCTACAAAGGAAATATTTTTTGGAGTAGGATTTTGCCTTTGCAGTGACCTTGAGACAAAGATAAGTACCAATGTTGTCACTAGAAAGGAAATTTTTCTCTTGTACAAACAAAAATTTTGTTCTTCAGTATAAGGCACTATGCATGCATCTCATAATTGCACATAGCAATAACACTCATCAACTAATGTAGAAAAGACTCCTATTGAAAAGATTTTGTAAGTTAGTTGTATAGGTGGCGATAAAGTGCATGGGATAAGACTCAACCAAGGTTATGTGGTTTGATTTAGTTTATGTGCATAGTGATTGGTAGATAGGGAGGGGACATCTACCTCGGGGAATGCATCCCTAGACATGAAAACAAGCTTAGTTCATCATGGATTTAGTATTGTGCAATGTATTGAATCCTTTGAAGTTTATTCACTACGACAATCACTCCTATGCAAGCTGGTTATTTTGGGTTATTCCGAGCTTGAATTTTATTGTTGTGTTATGGTCATTATTTATCCTATGGGTCGTATGTTTGTGGTGTTTGTTTTAAGTGGTTATTCTAAGTTTGGCATTTGTGGTCTCCACTATAAGCCACCGTTCATGCATTTCTTTAGTGAATATAGCATTAAGATTTCTGGGTCATCAAATTTACTTATATATGATATCTAAAATTCAAAAAACATTAAATTCAATTTTCATTCAAGATTATAGAAAGAAACAAACCTTTGGAGGAGAATTTTGGCTTTCTAGGGATCTTGAGACAAAGACAAATGCCAATGCTCTTATTCCAAAAGTAATTTTTCTCTTATACAAATAGGACTTCTAGTCTCCACTACAAGGCAATGTGGTTAGATGTCAAAAGAACACATAGCAAAAACACCCATAAACTAATGTGAAAAAGATCCATATTATCTATCATAGCGAACACTATATTGATAAGCAAGAGAACGACAAAAAACAATTTAGTTTTCATTGGGTCTATGTAGGAAGGTTTTCAAACTACCCTTCAACATTTTTATTGACATCACTTTGCACAAAATAACTTAGCTTAGAAGCTCCATTTTCCATGTAATATTTCATAAATCATTGATGCACTTTGTTATTGATACTCAAAATGCTTAAAATAGTTGGGAAGTCATCCACAACATAGTCTATCACTAAAAACAAACATAATGATAACATCAATAAAAAAAATTTATTTGCATAATGTGGATGACTCACTAACTAAATAACTTGATGTATACTATTTGACTAAAGTGGTTCTTTTATACAAAAGAAGGCAATTTTGCTCTTACAAAGGCAATTATGCCCTTATACAAATAACACCTTTGGCCTTTACCACAAGGCACAATGCATGCATCCAATAAGAGCACACGATAGTAACAATTATCAAGGAAGGAAGGTTTGCAAGTTGGACTTAGACTTTTGTATGAGCTAGCCAAATCTAGTTAAAAACAATATCTAAAGTTCATAAACCATCAAGTTCATTTTCCATTCAAGATTTTAGGAAAAATAAAAAGAAATATTTGGAGGAGCATTTTATCTTTCTAGGGGTCTTCAGACAAAGACAAATGCCAATCCTCTTATTAGAAAGGAAATTTTGTTCTTATACAAATAGGAAAGATTAATTAATGTGAGAAAGATCATTGTTGAGAAGATTTCATAAGCTATTGATGTAGAGTTTGCTGCTATAAAGTTCACAAAATATCAAATTAGCATAACCAAATGCATAAACCTCAATCTCAAAAGGCTTATGCAGATTTGGAAGCCCTAACATAGGTGCTTCACAAATCTTCTTTTTCAAGACGTCGAAGGCTTTCTCTTATTCCTTTATCCAAAGAAATCGACTCTTTCCTCTTAAAAATGAATGCAAAGGTGTGACAATCTATGATAAGTGACATGAACTTTCACAAATATTGACAAGCACTGAAAAAACTTCTTACTTCTATGAGATTCACTAGTGTAGGCCACTTCTGAATGGTATGCACTTTAGCAATGTCGATTCTTGGTGGATATATATAAATCATGAATCCTAGATAAAGAGGTACTTGTATGGAAAAATCACACTTCTTCATGTTCAAATGCAACTTATTCTCCTTGATAGTTTCTAGAACTTACCTCAAATGGATTAGACGTCTCTCCTAAGTCTAGTTGAGACTATGTTGTCATCCAAATATACACCTACAAAGGAGTCAATAAAGGGTCTAAGAAATTCATTCATTGGCCTCATAAATGGGGATGGTGCATTAGTAAGCCCAAATGGCATTACCAACCATTCTTATAACCCTTGCATGCTTTTAAAGAAGTCTTCATGTAGCCTCCTTTTCAAAGGATTACCCAACCCACAGGGTAGGGACACAACATAGGTTTGAAAATCTCAATATAAATTTGAGCCCATTAAAAATCCGCTACCATTTGAATTTGTACATGTATTAAACTAAACAATGTAGCAAAAATTAACATGCATAAACTCATTAAAACTAGGGATTCCATATCTATTTCATTCAAAAACATAATATGAACTTAAATTGCAAAATTACAAACAAAGAATGAAGACCAAAGATGGAACACTTATCTTTTAACCAAGATGATCCAATAAACTAGTTTCATATAACAAATTTTCCACTTAATCGTAGGCATGCAATGAATATGCCACCCCCAAGATAGGCTATGACCATCACTTTAGGTGACCATCCAACCATCAAACAATCATGGAATTCTCATCCACTTCCCCCACAAAACAAGGAAGATATTTTCCTTCTCTACACAACAATCCATTGGGAGTATCCCCCCTTCTAGTGTTCTCAATGTAGGCAAGAAGAACCCATCCTATTGTTTGTCTTCTAGAATTACCTAGCAACAAATTACCCTAGCTCTAAGGCACTTAATGATCAACAACTAATAAGGGAAAGGGAGGCTTCATAATCTACCTAGCCTCTATGCTCCTCTAGAGACATCCATATCTCTTCTTAGCTCTATGAATTACTCTCCCATATCTAATTTGGTCATTTTCAGGTTTGTGTATCAGTATAAAACATGAGGGTTGCAGTTTTTAGAACTTGGGCAATTCTTCCACATGAGAATGGTAAGAGTGTGTATGGTGAATGGTGAGAATGGAAAATTATTTCCATGATAAAGGAGAAGGAACAAATCTCCAAGGGTGGATGACTGAATTTTCATGAGGATAGAGGACTATGACACTTCCCCACGATGATTGTACCTAGTCCCATGCCTCCATAAATACATGAGGTAGAATTCCTCACCAACCATCACATGCATCCAATAATTGGCTTCTAAGTCAAATATTGTGGATGAGATTGAAATAATGCATGTCATAGAGGAGTTATTAGCAAATATATGATTATTGCACCCCTCACCCTCCTCTTTGGGCCCCCTTTCCTCTTTCCCTATAGTGGACTCATATCCCCTCTTATTCTCTCCACAACCATCTTTGACCTTTACATTATTTTTCAACAAATTATTTATATATTTTGAGAGTATCATGGAAATTCTATCATAAAATACATGGAAAAAATATTTACTGCAGTTTCATGCCTAATTATCCACTAGCCAGACATTGGCCTTGAACTCTACACTAGGAATCCATACAAACATTTTTGCATCATTTCTGCATGGGGTCATTTATTTAAGCTCGTTATAAACACTTATTTATAGTTTATACATAATCTAATCTAATACGTTGAAAGGGTCAAAGCTGAAGTATTGCATCCAAGTGTCTTGTTCCTTAATTCTTACTTGATAGTATCCTAACTTAGGGTCCAACTTGGGAAAATACTTTGTTCCTTGTAATTGATCTAACAAGTTTCCTATCCTTGGAAGTGGGTAATGGTTATTGATGATCTTGTTAAGTTCCTTAAAATTAATACACATACACCAAATCCCATCTTTCTTTGGAGCACATCGGGCTTAATAACCACTTTATCTAACAATTCATGTATTTTCCTATTAATCTCATCACTCTCCAAAATAAAAGTTTGATACATACCAAGATTTTGTAATTGTGAATCAAGTAGTAGTTGAATCTCATGATTAATTGGCCTTATAGGTGGAAACCCCTTTGGTTCAACAAAAATGACCTCATACTTACATAGAAGTTGACTCAAGTCTTCCTTCTGGTCAAGTTTGATATCAACTCCTCTAATGGCACAACATCACACTCCAACTTGTCCACAAATTGTTTGAAGTATAAAATTTGAACTTACATTGGCGAGTGACTTGTAACTCTGCATCCTTCTATGACCATCCCAAAGGATAAGGTTCATATGTGCAACTATCTTAAATCCTAACTATCTTACCTATGTTTCAAAAATCAAGGTCTTGTAACTTCCATAATCAAAGATAGTTGTTACTATTGTCTTCTTGATTTGCATCTTTACATGGGAAAACCTTTCCCTTACTATGTCTAAGAACCTCTACTAAAAAACAAAGATCAACTTTCTCACTCCAATTGGGTCTTTATTCTCAACAATCTCACCCTTTGCAATGTCAACAATCTTTGAATGAGACATCAATCAAACTCTATCATCATAATCAAATTATCCTTCTATCTATTTACCTTCAACTCTCTGAACTTTCAATAATTCCTTTCTAGTCTAACTCCTAGGAATAAGTTCAGAGTGCAATGCCCATAAATGGTCCTTTTCATGACCATCCTTCTTACAATATTCACAATGCAAGTTCTTATTCTACATAGGACTGGATAATTTCTTCTTTCCCTTCTATCTCCCTTTTCCTTCCCATGTCTTTCTCCCTTTTGATATATAAGAGCTCATTCCATTAGTCACTTTTACATCATGTTTACTTTCAATATACAAGGGCTTCTCACATACCTCATTAAGGGTCTTGACCTCAAAGATAATCACCTCCTTTTTGAAGTGGCTAAAGAATTTGTCAATGTACTTCATCATAACCTTCCTGTTAGATTAACTGATACCTAGTTGGATGCACATCCTTTTGAACTTGGTTGTATATTCTTGAAATACTTTTCCTTCTCTTTCTCTAAGATGATTCCATTTAAACTCTTGTTCTTCTTCATATTCCATAGGGTAGAAGTAATTGTTAACAAGGGTGTTAAACTCCCCCTAATTTGCAACTTGCTTCTTCTTGGTAAGAAATATTTCTTAACATAGAATCTCCTACCATAGTAGTGCATATCACTCCATTTTTAGTGGGGAGAAATAAATCATTTCCATGTCGGTAAACCCATAGCAACTGAAATAGACTTATACTTGCCCCAATTAATTACTTACTCGACTAGGGGCCATTTTACTATCATAAGGCTTTATCTCCATTTTAACTTCAAATATAAAAGGGGTTTTGGAATTCTAAGGGACATTTTCATGATACAATTTTTTCTCAAGGTTCATCTTGGAACTCTCTAATTTCTTTTTTTCTCATTCAGGAATTTCCTCTCCTTCAACATAGGTTTTTCCACCATCACTGGAACCAAATCCTATAGAAGTTCTACAATTCCTTCTACAAATGTCTCCAAAATTCCAAATATACATTCCTTTCATCAATCTCTTAGTCTTTATCCATTGTTGTTCAACTCAAAACACAATTCTAGGTAATTCCAAGTAACAATGGCTCTTTAGCTTTTGAATATCCCACTGTGGTTTTCACCATACATTCCTTGTGATAACAAGAACTTTTCTTCGATACCAAACTAATTTGTTCCGAGTGGGAAAATTGAAATCACTCAATGTATCAACACCATAGATTTTGTTAAACAAAATTGATTGTGTCTATTAAGAATCTAATAAAATAAGAAACAAACAATCAATATCATAATAATTCACCACATGATACATATATGTTTTGAAGGAGAACCCTCTTGGGGAATAAACTCCATTTATTATGAAATCCTAGAGAATTTTGAGTATTTACAATTGTAAACTTGCATGATATTTGGGATTCCACATTCATAGGGATGTGTTTCACAATGCCTATTACTCATAATAGCAAAGTTGGCGCTTATCCTTTCTGCAAGAAAATTCCATATGCTCTGGAAAATGCAACAACTAGTCGGTTGCGATCCCTCATCAACTTCCATAGTCAGATTATCCAATCTCCACTATTTCTCCTTCATGCAATCCACCTTCTTATGGGCCATCTCCAAGAGTCAATTTGATTGGTTCAGTCACCCTTACATCTCTTCAGTTATCAAGAAGTGAAAACTTTCATTTGGTAACAAAATTTCTAGTGGACTCCTCCTAATCATCAAATGCCACATAAACATCCCCTACTCACTGAAATCTATCTAATTGAATTAATATTGCTAAAATGGATCCCATTAATCCTTCAATCCACATCCTTCATCTCATCTAGTCTATCTTTCATTCTGGTTGTCAACATATGCACACTAGTTGACCTAGTCTAGTCCATATGCTAGTTGGTTCTTCTTTATCAATGAATGGACTTGGTTCAATCAACTTTTTAGGTTGATCTTACCTTCAATTTAAAGACTTCTTCTAGTCGATCCAAGGATCAGGGTCCATGGAGAGAGAGCATGGAACTCATTGGTTTCAAATATGATGAGATTGTGGAGCTCTCAGACAACATTGTTGGAGAAATTTCTATTTTCGACACACTAGTTCCATGGGAGTTAACTGACTATTTCTATTTAGACTTTCTATTTTTACCATCACTATTATGCATGCATGCATTCCTAAGGAAAGCTAACTACTTGATTGCTTTTCTTAATTATGGAATTCTTTTCCCTATATATGAGTGTATTCCACTCATTCATTGTATCATATTGATCATGATCTATGTATCAATCATCAGCTCATTGGAATAGTGTGAATATATTTTCTCATTCTTCCATATTGAATCTCTCTTCTTTTCTTGATAAGATTTTTTTGTACTTGCTTTAGCTAGATCTCCTGTGCAGGTTTCCATGAAACACTGACATGGTATTAAAGCTATGATGCTTGGAGCAAGCCAGACAAGCCAAAGAATAAGGAAAATCGGGGTTTCGACGAGCTAAATCCGTGGTCATAAATTTCATCAATTATTCCTCCCAAAATATTACCTTTTTGAGGTAACGACCTGCAATGAAAGTAAATTGGCTCATTTTGGAAGTGGGTTTTCAACCGTTTGGTGATATTCTTTATCGTTTGCTCAGAAAGTGAGCTGCAAGATTGCCTCCTGAAACTGATACAAATCCGTGGCCATACCTTTCCACATTCATTGCTCCCAAAATATTATGTTTTGGAGGAAACGGCCCGCGAGGAAAGTACGACCCATTTTGGAAGTGGGTTTTCAACCGTTTGGCAAGATTCCTCGCCGTTTGCTCAGAAAGTAAGTCGCAAGATCATCTCCTGAAACTGATATGAATTTTTAATTTCTTAATTTTTCACTTGCAGATTGAGAGTAAATTTTTAGGGGTTCTTGGAATCAATGGGAGAGACAGATATGACAACTATTATATAGTCAAACTTGGTGTTAATCCTCACACCATACAATTATTTTGATTGGAAGCCCAAGGCGACATTCCATCTCAAAAGAAAAGGATTGTATAATTTGACGATGGCGACATAAACATAACCTACATCAACGATTGAGAAGATGAGATGGGTGAATCGTAAGGATGAGGCCACAAGACTACTTATTGAATTAATATCCACTAATTTATGGTTTCATGTTGCTGCATGCAAGACTCCAAACGATATCTAGACCACCTTGGAAGGACTCTTTGGAAAGCAGGATGAGATGAGAGGTCATATGCTTGAGGTAGAGTTGTATACCTTAGACCCTAAAAGTTTTGATAATATACAAGATTTTTTTACTAAATTTAAATCTTTGTTATTGAGCTTGGGTGAATGTGGCATTTAAAAGTCTACACAAGAGAAACAACTTATTCTAACAATCTTGGCCAAGCTAGGACCAGAATACACTGTATATGTTTCCAATTTCCATTTTGGCAGATGTCTTTTTGGAACAAATTGGAAAATGCCTACGTTGGCTCAGTTCATTGAGTCTCTTACACAAGAGCAGACAAAACTCATATAGATGGGCCTCATGAAAGATTCCAAAGCACATGCACTCACCATGCAGGATGGAAAAGGGTCATTCAAATAGAATAGGAAGGAGGGATATTCCAAATCCTTTAATGATTCTTCAGGTTCCAAAGACTCTTCAGATTCCAAGAAGAAGAAGAAGGGAAAGTAGTGCACTTACTGCAATAAACCGAATCATGAAGAATTCACATGCATGAAGAAATAGATCAATCTTATGGCACATGTACTTCAGAAAAAACAACCTTGGAAACTTCATTCCAGAGGGAGTCAAGAAGAAGAAGGAAGAAGATCTTGCTCCTAAGAAAGGTAATCACCATGCTCTTGTTGCAATTAATTCCTCATCTGATTCATGGATTATAGATTCTGGTGCAACCCATCATATGTAGCGAAAGAGGAAGTTTTCTCTTCTTTGAGTCCATGTTCAAGACCCCCTATTATCATGGGGGATGATACTCCAGTAGCAGTAGCAAGAGAAGGGAGAGTGGAACTCCACAATGACAGTTTTGAGAATGTTTTACATGTTCCAAATCTTTCTATGAATTTGCTCTCAGTTTATTAGATCGCTCAGAAAGGAAAAAATGTTGAATTTACATCAGATTCAGTTTCAGTAATTGACATGCATGACAATTCCATTATTGCAACTGGTGAGGTGGATCACAAGTCAAGGTTGTATAAATTCACTAAGTTTTCTGACGATGACTCCTCTATTCTACTTACACATAAGGAGACTACTTTGCATGCACCTCCAGTGCAACATGCATATACTCTTGTTCTTCCATCAGTTTCAGACATCATAGATGATTCCATGCACTCAAATTCTATACATGGAAATAAGAAGGTAGTACAGTCAGATACAAAGCCAGCGTCGAAGCTTCAGCAGATGCCCAAGAAGGCACAAGCCACACTTCAGGCAACAGGAAACCTTGCAGGGAATCCATTGGATTTGAGGATGACTCAATCTCAGCATGAAGATCCTTCTCATGTACTTTCAGCTTCAGAACCTGTGATGCCCATGCATTGCTATATGGTTCAATCTACTGATCCACAGAACTACAATAGGATTGTGGGAAATCCATTATGGAAAGAAGCCATGCAGAAGGAGTATGACTCACTCCTACAGAACCAGACTTGGAATCTGGTTCCACATCCACCAGAAAGGAATATTTTCAGGTGCACATGGGTCCACAGGATCAAGAAGTACAAGGCCCAATAGGTTTCCAAAGGACTTCATCAGATCCATAAAGATTTCTACATCTTCATGAAGACTTTCAATGAGAAGAAGTTTCAGACTTTGCGGGATCGTCTTGCAGTGAAGAACACAGTTTCCTAGTAGCTGCCATTTTCTTCTTTTGATACATTATCTTTTGAGGGGGGGTTTTGTTCCCACGTGGTTTTCCCTCTTTCCTCACTTTTATTTAGTGTTCATTAGTTGCAATGTACATGAGTACCTAAAATGGCCTAGTAGCCAGGACTATTTTTTATTCCACAGTAATGTTCAGGGGGGGTGTTGGAGAAATTTCTATTTTCGACACACTAGTTCAGTGGGAGTTAACTGTCTATTTCTATTTAGACTTTCTATTTTTACCATCGCTATTATGCATGCATGCATTCCTAAGGAAAACTAACTGCTTGATTGCTTTTCTTAATTATGGAATGCTTTTCCCTATATATGAGTGTATTCCACTCATTCATTGTATCATATTGATCATGATCTATGTATCAATCATCAGCTCATTGGAGTAGTGTGAATATATTTTCTCATTCTTTCATATTGAATCTCTCTTCTTTTCTTGATAAGCTTTGTTTGTACTTTCTTTAGCTAGATCTCCCGTGCAGGTTTCCATGAAACACTGACAAACATGATGGAATGGATTATCTCTACTGGATATGTTCCTTCGCACAATGGTGACAAAATCCTAGAGCATGTGAAGATTTTTTTCTTGGCTTGAAGCGTTGCAAAATAATGTAGTAGTCCCGGGGACTTACACCACAAAGCCAACTTTTATACTTAAACCTTAAAGCCAAAGGGTCCACAAGTCCTTCCATACTTTCACTGCAAAGATAGATGGTCAATAAGCCATGCCATCAAAACCTCACTTGAACATTAACCCACCTTATGTGCTTAACATGGATTTGACACGTGACAATTAAAAAAAAATTAATAACAAACAATTATTTCAATATCGGTCATAAATAAAATATTTCAATGTTCACTTTAAGTCAAATATTTTTATATCAACTTATCTATCTCTCTCTCTCTCTCTCTCTCTATATATATATATATATATATATATATATATATATATATATATATATATATATTAAGAACCAATGTAAATCCGTATTAACTTTGGATCTATCATGCATAGAGAGGGATCAAGTTCCTCGAGGTGAACACTTTTTTTTGATTAAAAATCTCAAAGAAAGGTTTGTACCTCGAGGGAGTTGATCCCCCCCGGTGCTTGATAGATCCAGAGTTAATATGGATTTGCCACATTCCCACGCTCCAACTCATGGGCAAGAATGAGATAAGTTCAAAAAGAGACCCCATGTCACATGTGGGATTTGAAACCATATGGGGAGAATATCAACTCCTCTCTACCAATCTAGTTAGACCCAATGTGTGTGTGTGTGTGTGTGTGCACGTGTGCATCCTTGTGATTAATATGCAACAATTGTAGCATTGAAGAGCATTTCCATGTTTTGTCCCTTAAATTTCATTATGTGTGAGAGAGATTAATATACAAGGGTTGTGGTGTTGGAGAGCATTGAACTTGTGGTTGTGGGGAGCAACCTCCTCTTATACATCTTCGATTATATGCATTCTTCACTGTCCAAGTCTACAAATATCATTACTAAATACATTGGTACTAGCCTGCTTGTGTCTCAGGTTGGAGTCTTCATTTCAGATGTCCCCATTACTTGCTTCTAGACAATCATTATCGTTATTTTTACACTTTGAAAGTTCTTAGTAAGTTGAATTCTTATTGTAATAAGATGCATTCTAAACCTAGTGTGGTATGGTGGTATTGAATTTAGATAATGCATTGGATATAGAAATTCATACAAACCAATAAAATGCTATCTAGATAATAGATATTCACACAAACTCTTCAATCTAGGACTCATCTAAATGATGGGTTCACCTTGAGCTACTTAACCTTATCAAACCCAGGTTTTACTATGATATATAATGATATATACCATGGACATGGAGATGTATGATAGTTTAAATGGTGTACTACATACATGTATGTGATAGTTTAATCAATAATATATAAAATGTAGATAGTGTATTCAGTTGCATATAACCATTAAAAAATATATGAGTCAAACTTAAATATACCCATCAATAAAACCCGAGTCAATTTGAATGAGTGAACTTTGTCATAGACAAGAGTTTTTGTTAAATATTTTATTTTTATTACATTAACCAAAATTTCATTCCTCGATGCATATTGCAAAGTAGTAAGAAAGAGAAGCTCTCTTTTAAGAGTAGACATTGCTCTCTATTTTAGTGTAAAGA
>JASDQU010277715.1:0-14925 GCA_032191745.1 Picea mariana | reverse complement strand
CAGAGAAACAACAAAGTCAATGTTGACTTTGTTGCTGCTACTTCAAATCAAGGGAGGCAGTTTGATCAAATATTAGACGTGTGGCTCCAATAAATTATTCTTGAAACCAAGAGGAGCTCATTCAAGTATGTTCTGACACTCTCGTAAAAATGCATCTTAGAGTAAATAATGCACTACAAATATTACTTGTATTGGTTTTTTAGATATTTATGGGGGTTGAATGATTTTGGCAGGTACTTTAAGATCTTTCTTCATTGATTGAGGGAAGCTCAAGACTAACAGAGGGCCATACATCTAAAGAGAAACACACCGGGACAAACATTCCAACTATATTGTCGACCAGTTCATCAGATCAGGTGTGATTGCTCCTTTCAGCATATAAGTTTATATAGCCATCAATTCTAGTTATTTTAATTTAGATCTGTTTATTTCTTTTTAAATATAATATAGCTAAAAATGTGTGTAGTGAATAAATGGATCCATGCTACCATACGTACCTTCTCCTTGGTAGATCTTCTTGCATCACAGGTTGTAGACAACTCAACATGTGGGTAGTTTGTTCACTTGTTCTAGGTTCTTCTATTTTTAGGATCATCTGGGTTGTGCCTTGTCTGTGATTGTTGTGAAATGGTGAAGCACATATTCTGGGATTCCTAGTTTTCCATGATTACTGGCTTTGTTGAATGGTTGATATGGGATTACTATGTAGAATCTAATCAATGGTTAGAGTTCATTAAAGATGAACACTTTCTCTTCGTTAACATAAGGTAAAAAAGTACCAATATTTATTCCATATCACATCCGACCCTATGAATCCCATTAGTATTTCTCATATTACTAGTCTCTGCATGTATGATCTAGCCATAGTAAAAGCTCTTTACAAGCCATAGTGAAATCTCTCTACCTGTATCATGACCATATGAAGCTTCTCTTATGTGATTCAGATCCTAATAGTAATGATAAATCTTTTTTCACATACTGATAAAGATTCAGATCTTGTAGGAAGCTTTTTTCACAATTTTATATAAAATGCACAAAAAAACTTGTTTAAATGTTGCAAACATTGCTCCATTGCAATATTATGCCACAGTATAATCATATTTTGCATCAAGTTTATTTAGATTCACTAAGTTGCAAGGGTTATTTCCCCAATGGCTATCAAAGACTTTGGACTCCATTCATGCTGGATAAGGGCAACAACTTTTTCAGCTGTTATTAAACCTATGATTGTATTGATCCCAGCATAATCATGAAGGTATTTCAACTCAACCTTAAGAGCTTCACTATAGCCACATGTTTTTTCTGCAGATAAGCTCCATTGACATTTTGAGTCTGCATTGTCAATGGATTGTCCTTGATTTATAATTGCTTGGACTACACCTCTCCTAGGAGCTCCCTGAACCTTGATTTAATCATTGGCACCATCCTTGATAAAAAAGGTCACCTATTCTTTCTGCAAAGAATATATTCTCACCATCATCACCAGTTTTTTTTAAAAGGGATAGTCATTTTGTTTCTGGAACAGAGCGATTGCAGTTTCTGAACCAAATGGGGGAACTTGGTCCTGAAGATATGTTATGCATCTCTCAACATCATATCAACAACAAAGAAATAACTATTATAACCCTTGTCACTGCACGGATTCTAGCTTATAAATATGCCTTTGAGGCATTTACTAAATAGTCAAAAGCTAATAATTCTTCAACATGAAATCCATAGGTACAAGTCCACTTCCAGTCATCATATTTCCACCATCGAGTTTTTGTTAGTGCCCTGCTATCATGCAAAAGGAATATTGTGTTTTTTCCATACAGATGGTATTCCTGAAAAGCCTTGTCTGGTATATACTTTGATGTGTTTCTCGGCCTATAGAGATATCAATGCTATGGGAATCTACCTGCCTATTTGTTTTAATGATCTTGAGAATATCTCTCATCTGAACATCCCAAAATGCCAGATAAAAGAAATTGCCACTCCAAACTCTTCCTCGGACACACATTGGGTACAGAGGATTACTAAACTCATCTAATTTGCACGTCATAGAGTAAACATGCTTGTCGTGTAATGTATAATAAAATCTTATGTCTTCAGGATCAAATCCACATCCAATGACAGTGTTCACAACACCCCAAGCTCTTTTGGTAGAAGATAAATTATCCTGCTATGTCTCACCATATACATGAGCCCTCCTTGTTTTGCTCTTGTTCTTCTCATTTTTCTGGTCATCTTAGTTTTTACATATTGTACATGGGTTTCTGAGAGTCATTCAAGTCTGGTGCTTCCACCAACCCAACCTCAAGCATTGTGAAAACAATCAGATAATAGTGACTTGGATTGGGTACTAAATGTTTGAATAAATCTTTATTCAATCACCTTCTTAATATGAAATATGAATCTAATCTCTTTATAGAACCAAAGTGTTTTATAGTGGTTTTCAACATGGCTGTAAAAATATGCAAAGCCTATTGAGAAGGGAATGTCTTCTATGTTTTAACATAATTATCATTAATAAGAAATATGAGAAAATAAAATACTATAAAGACAGTTCTCACTTAAGTTTTCTAAAGCTAAATTGCATTTTTCTCATGTCTAGCAGCCAATAATGGAATGTCACTAGGCCCTTTTTTAATTGCTAGGGATTTTTCAGAATTGACAAGTGTAAGTGTTGTGCATAATATATATATATTGTCATCCCCAACCCATCGTAATATATATAGAGTGAGGGTTTCACTGGAAATCCTTTCATTCTTTGAGGCTCATCCATAACCAGCATGAAGGAGTGTTGATTGATACAAGCACTAGATTGAGGCAGAAGAATAAATGCAAATTGAAGCCAAGGGACTGCTACAGTTTTTTGGGTCTACACACAGGTTGAAGAAGGTGTTAGAATTTTCCTTCTTGGGAAGTGCACCTACTGCTGGAATACTTGTTGTTGATATTTGATGAAAATTGGAATCACAATGGAGCAGGAAAATAGGTATGACAACATGTTTTGAGGAGAAAATCTGCTAGCATGATGTCTTCTCAGCCTTCTTGTAGACTTAATCAAAGTGGCATAAACATCATATCTTCCTAGATTATTTCGAGGTTTTAGAACTAGTAATATGGTAGTATGTTGGAGGCAAAAGTATATGATTCAGATATGCATCCTTTTTTCTACCATAACAACAATATGGAAGATAAATATCTTGATATTTACAAAATTCTGGTGGGTTTGAAAGAGTTTAATATATATTTATTCTAGATCAAATCATTAGTTTCCTATATGGCAGAAAATAACTCCTTTTAAGAAGACGGAGTTTGACTAAATTTGTAGTTGGATGTGACCTCAATCATCCATCAAGGAAGGACTCATATGCTTGTGGTGGATGAAGAAAAAATGTTTCAGAATGTTAATAGCAGTGAAAGTGTGTATTTCCAGATCTGATGAAGACAAGTGCATTGGAAGTAAATCACTCTTTAGAGAGTATCCTGTAGCTTGACAGGGAGGTAGTAGTAAACAATTTTGTGGGCATCGAATATAAGAAGGAAGTTGTTGGTAGCACACTATTATGACAATATGATGTGACTAGAACAATAGGTAGGATTCACACATCAACACTAAGGCATACTTTATGGCAACATTTTGAAAGGGCATTCACATGAGATCATGATGGATCTGTCCCATGTGCTTGTTTAGCATGCAAACCAATAAAACATCATTGTTTGTGAGCCTAGTTTCACTCCAAATACAACAAGAATTGCCAGCAACAGTATAAATATTGTCTTTCTCTTCTATATTTATCACATGTTCAAGGAGAAAAAGAATATCCCATATTTCTAACATCAGGGTCAGGCAAAGCATACTGTGACTTATGATCAAGGATCTATGTAAGGACAACAAGGATCCAATAGATGAATCTAAACCTGCTCATAAAACACCCAAAAATTGAACAGAATCCAATTTCTCAATGATATCCTTTCTTAGTGCTTAAAACACCAGGCTTAGATGTTCTAAGTGTTCCTCCTTACTGCTACTATAAATTAGAATGTCATCCAAATAAAGTACCACAACTTTTATTAATGTATGATCATGACACCTCTATCATTAGTCCCATAAGAGGACTCAATGCATTGGTCAATGTAAATGACATATCCAACAACTCATACACATTGTCTTTGGTTTTGAATGTAGTATCACTCATTGCCTTTTCAGATCCTGATATGGTGATATCCGCTATTCGAAGTTGTCTTGGTGAATTACCTTGTATCACGTAAGCTACCTATCAAATCATCCATCCTTGATAGTGGGAATCTATACCTATTTGTAATTTTATTCAATGATTTGTAGTCTGTATACATCCTCCAATGTCCATCCTTCTTTAGACTTATCAAAGTTGATACCATGCATGGGTTCATACTCTCTCTGATGAAGCCTTTTGATAGCAACTCACCATCTTGCCAATTTAACTCTATGCTTTCCAATAGATTCATCCTATGCATTTCTCGATTCAACGACGTCGCACCTAGATTTCAGTTAGTCACATGTGCAATTTTCCTCTTTGGTTGTAAACCATTTGGCATTTCATCACATGTTATGTAACTATACTTTTCCAATAGTTTATGCACCTTTTCATAATTTCCTTGCCCTTGGAGTGCTTTGTTGTCTCATAGTGCGTTGCAACTATCTCCAACACAACAACCTAACATTCCTTCATTTTGTTTACTATTCTCAAAAATTTATTTGTTGATAGTGGTGACAAGTCTTTGGCTTGTCATCCTACATCAATAACAACTAGAATGTCTACCCATCTTTGGTAATGGTGTAGGTATTTTTCTTTTCCTTGTGCACTACACATTTTTCATACTATCATGGTATTCCCAACAACAAATGGTATTCATTCATGAGGATGACGTCACACAAAAGTTCATCTTTATAATTTTCAATATTGAAGGATAACTTGCACTTGTTAGTCACCATCACTTCATATTTGTGATGAAACCAAAAGAGTGTATATTTTTGTGGATGCTTTTAGCATGCTAACTTTGATTTCTCTACCATCTCTAATCTGAGGAAAGGCACTAGTCCTTATCCCATGCCCACCAATAAACACCTATTCTTTGTGTCATCCTCCTCCTAGGCCACTATAACACCTTGTAGTTGTGTGCACCATTTGGTGTACTAGATCTCTATTCTGTGTCCAATGTTCTAGCATATGCACTCACACTTCCATAGTCGATGCATGTACACCTCAGTTCCCAACACACATTTGCCTCAACATCTCTTGTTCACACATTTCAGTGGGACACCCACACACCTAGCATCTACACGTGTCAAGAATAGGAATTGTTTTTGTGCACCCATAGTGATGTGTGGTGCATTGGGAGACTAACAATCACCTACAATTATGGAACTGAACTACCTTGGAAACCGATTGGGCATTATGTCATTGATATGCAATTCTATGTATAGGATGTATCATAGGCATTGAAGCAGAGCATCTTTTCCATTTTTCACTCTCTTTAATAGATCCTTTACACATTAATACAAACATTATTTTAATCTAATTTGCTTTGTGCGTATTTCAATCATTTGCTTCATTTCTAGTAATGCTTTTGTCCATAACTTAATCATTCATTTTTCTGTGCAACATCGGGGTTTCTCCATGTTTTATTGCTATTGTGGCCTGCCACAGTTTGTATGTCCTTGTAATATGCCTAAATAGGTTAACAATTAGTTATAGGTAAATAATTATAGTTCATTATCACATGTGGTCGTATGAAGATCTATGACTCATGAACTCTATTTGTATATAATTTTGGGCCTTGCATCATTGTAACATGTCAAGAATTAATTAGTAAAACAACAAAACCTATACTCATTTACCATTAATGGTTGAAAAACAAACTGTAATATAAACATAAATACCAAGCTTTTCGTCTATAGGTGCACCATTTTTCGTAATTGGTTTGCCTCTATTTGAACATATAAGTCTCATAGATTGAAAAAATAGCTTGAATGTAAAATTTGAAGAAACGTCTAGTTGATTCATCTATTGGTGACCAATCAGCAGTTGGTGGATTATTTCTAGTTTATTGTTGGGATCATCTTGGGGTTTGTCTCAAGTTCTCTAAGGTGTGGCTATGTGATCCCTGGTATTTGGTTAGACTAGGATATTATGCATGGTGCCAAGTGGAAAAAATGTTTTGATAAGAACTAGGTTAGGTATATTGTTTAGTGAGTGCAAGATTTTTACTGTTGAACCTGATTTCAAAATTTGCATAGTCAATTTGAGGTGCTCTACCAATAAGGTGTTGGTTTACTGGTGATTGCAATCATGTATTAAGTCGTTCACCGGTGTTTTATTCTCACTGTGGTCTGTTCACCTCAACAGTTTGATCTCTAAAGCGTTGAGACTTTATGCAAGTCCCTGGTACGTTTGGCAGAGTAATTATACCCTTCAAACCTGGCACCTAAGCTGACGAAAACCTATCCTATGCAATGTGGTTCCTCTGGGCATGTTTCTTGAAACACTTCCAACAAAAAAAATCATGTTGGTATAGCATAATCCTAATAGTTGTAGGGATGTTATAATAAAATAAGGAAGCCTCGCTGAGAAAATAAGAAAGCCTCAATAGAGAAGTTGTGTTTTTTAGGAGTTGTGTAAAGGTCCTGTGTACTAGCTTAGTCTAATGCCACCGAATAATTAATTCAAGTTTTTCACATCACCTAAGGGAGTTCAAGTTGTTTTTGAGTGTTTAATTTGGGAATAATGATTGTTTTGAGTGAAATTTTTATTAGTGGATTAAATCATGATGAATCATGGATCAGAAGTGTTTTCTATGTCCCTCGGTTAACTTTGTTTATTGTATGTTATTGAAATATTTATTAGTCTTGTTATAATAGGCACTTGAGAAGTGAATTTTGATTGTGGTTGTGGGTGTAGCACAAGGGAGAAAAGCTTGCTAGGTATAGTAGTATATCAAAACAATGTCCTTTGCAACCAAGGTTGGAAGCCTCTTACGACAAAGTATCTCTGGCCATCTGGGCTTTAATGAAACCAGATCAGTACCATCTATCTACCATGCTTTGAGATATATGTCCTTGTCAAGGATTTGTATTGGAGGTATTCTCTAGGAAGTGTGACATCTTTGAAATATTTTAGTTTTTATATATTGAAATTGTTTTGAAGTATATTTAGCTTAGTTTATGACTATGGTCTAATTTGTAGGTTTATCCTATGGGATGGATGACCAGTCTCTTAGGGAGTCATTCATTGAATATGGTGAATTCATTGAAGGTTTGCAACAAAATATTTTGAGTAAGGTATAATGATTGGAGTAACATATCTATACATTATTTTTTTTATAAATATTGTGTTACAATTTTGCAGCGAGAATCATTCATGACCAGGAGACTGGAAGGTCAAGAGGCTTTGGTTTTGTTAGCTTCACTTCTAATGAGGAGGCTGCAGCTGCCATAACAGGCATGGATGGAAAGGTATGCAGCCTCTGTTTTTAAATGAATTCATTTTTCCACATTGGCATATTTGTTGTTTGGAAATTATAGAGTATAGATCGTCAATTGAAGAATTCTATCATCAGGTTAGGCTTGAATATTGATATTATATTACTCAACTTTGTTATTTAACAACTCTTAATTTTTGCACCATTGTCAATCTCTTCTCAGGATCTCCATGGATGTCTTGGTCATGTTAACTATGCTACTGAGAGAACTGGAGGTTTTCGTTCTGGTGGGGGTGGCTATGGTGGTGGCTACAGTCAGAATCATGGGTACAGAATTGGCAGTGGCTACAGTCAAAATGATGGGTATGGAACTGGTGGTGGCTATAGCCAAAATGATGGGAATGCAAGTTGTGGTGGCTACAGTCAGAGTTCGGGTGTTGGGTATGATGGAACATCTGAGGGCACAAGCACAGGCGGAACTAAAGATGACTTTGGCTATGATGATAATGATGGTAACGTGGGAAAGGGATACTAGGCCATTCTTTCTGGAACATTTTTGCATCGAATGAAGTTGAGTTAGCTGCATCACACTCTTCTATTCAGGCCTGACATCTTGTAGGGTTTTATTTGTTGGACTTCCAATTTTATTCATGCATTTTTATCTCTATTATATGCATCTTGATGCTTAAATATCATGGATCAACATGTAGTATATTGCACTTCAGATCGCTTTCATTTCTAGAAATTAATGTATACTAAACTTTGTTACACAAGAGAAACAAGGTAATTTGTATGCTCTACAAAATGGGTTTATATTCAGAGTCCAAAGAAAGGTTTAAATGTTGAAACTGGGGATGAAGAAGTCGTCAATGGACATGCAAAGGCTCAAACTAATGGTAAGGATTATGGGGCCAATATAGATCACTTGCGGTTGTCGAACAAGGAGTTTGGTGTTCTAGAAGCCTCCAAAGGATATGTTGCATATATCAGGAGAAGCTTATTTCATATGAAAGAGAGATTAATGGAAAAGTTGGTTGTCATTCCCATTCCAGGAGAAGCCCTGGATAATGCTTGAAAATCGGTTGAGATGATCATAAAAGACATGGCCCATGCATCTCAGGGAATGACTAAGAATGTTATGTAGCGAATTAAGGGCCGACTTGTAGAGATACTACCATCTCTTTCTCCCCATCATGTTGGGAAGGTTGGCATCAATTCATCTAACTACGTTCTGATTTGTTCATATAAAATAAGAGATTGAGCACATTGTTATATTGAAACCATGTAACCTATATCACATGATGAGCAAAAAATAGCCCACCTCATAAATATAATGCATTCTTAGTGGGTTGTACTTCTGCAGAACTTATAAAGGAATTCCATATCAAAATTTTCGTGAGCCATTTGCAATTGAATCCCATTTGCATTTGCAATTGAATCGTGAGCCATTTGCAAAAGTATCGTGAGACATTTGCAATTGAATCCCCCCACCAATCCTAGTGATTTGAATAGAGAGTAATCCATAAGCTATAGGTTTTAGAAATTATCCAGAGGTTATTGTGCCTCAGTATTTCATTTAGGTTACAAAAAAATCCAACCTTGTAGCTTGTCCGCGAAATTTAATTTAGGTGACATTAATATCTCTTTCTAATAATTGCAATATCAATTTTATCTATTAAGGATTTGGGACAAGCCCAAATCATGGTTTCCTGTTAAATTTGATTCGAGGATGCGACATGTACAAGATAGATGGGTTGAGGCCTGGGATTTTAACATGGTAAAATGATTTTTTATGGACATATATGGTCTAATTATTTCTTATTTTTAGAAGGGTTTGTGGGGTGAAGACGTCTTGGAAGGGGGAAAATCGACCTGTAACCCAATTTAATCATGCTAATCACAAATACGGACTAATTGTATCGCCCTAATCACTTGCTTGAAACACATACTAGATTAGAGTCATGCTTACTTTCATTGGAAAGATGAAAGTGTGAGCATAATGAATACACCATTCTATCCATCTGTAGAGATAAAGCCAAACAGAAGTGGCCCCAAGGTAGTCCCAATAGACCCAGTACCATCTATAATAGCTGTGACGGTTTCCAAAGCTCTCGAATTGCCCTTTAGTGAGATATGTGTACTGAGATCATTGGAAAATGAAGGTATTTTATTCAGATCATGAAGGTACACACAAGAAAAAATTAGGAGAGTTAATTGCACAAGTGGAGGAAACAATTCATTCAAAAATAAACTATGGTTGAGATGGTTTTCCACTATGTTGATTTGTCAAACTAGGATCTCTTCTCCAAAGTGACCCCTTTTTAAAGATATTCAGACTCCACTATGTTGATTTCCAGAAACGTTGCTAACTCTCTAGAACATTAGACTGTGTTGTCTATAATCACTGAAAGTTTTGGGTTGCACTTGATAAATGCCATGAACTTGACAGATGCCATGATGAAAGCATGAGCATAATGAATACACCATTCCATCCATCTGTAGAGATAAAGCCAATCAGAAGTGGCCCCAAGGCAGCCCCAATAGACCCAGTACCATCTATAATAGCCCTGACGGTTGCCAAAGCTCTCAAATTTCCCTTAAGTGAGCTATGTGTACCTATGTGTAACTATTTCTTGAGTTGAATAAAATACCCATGAAGCGTTGGTTTTCCCACTTGAGTTTCCAAAGTAAATATTGTGTTCCCTATTTGTTTAAATCGCATGTGGTTGGGTTGTCAATTAAATTAATACTTGTACATATGCAATAGATCATCCAACGTATTAGTCTATATTCAATGGGTGACTTGTTAAATCATTGGGCAGATAGATCATCCAATGTATTAGTCTCTATTCAATGGGTGACTTGTTAAATCATTAGGAAAATTTAATTAAAAGATCAATGTGTGCACCACATTAACAACTGCCTAGTGGTCACTAAAATTGTTTCTATGCCCCACAACGCTACCCACACTCCCCTTTGACTAAAACTTGGTGTGAATACTCAGTGAAACATTGGGAAATTCATTCCCTCGCCACACAATGTCCATTTTGCATCGAATTCCCTTCTTTGCATTGTTGGGAGTATCAGATCAGTTCATCTTCAGTGATACATTTTATTGACTCATTGGATCATGCACATGTGTTTGCATTTTCAATTAAACTCTGTAAGATTTGAATGCTTCTTACAGAGTAGTGTTGAATGGGCAGAATTTGTTTCATTATTGGCAATTTGAAAGAATGCTATGTAGGCACATTTGAATAGCAGAATGTAAAATAGGGTCTATGTGTTGATTGACATTAAGGTGTATGTGCAGATTTGTAATTGATACATTTGCATGGTGTATGTTTCAACATAGAATGTCTGGGTAGATTCCTTATTGATAAGCTTCTTGAATATGAATTCATTGACATATTCTTTCATATATTAGTGTTTGAAATGATATTGTACAATAGTGGTTGTTTTTTAAAGTGTCGTGTGCATAGTTAAAAATAAATAAAGAAACCAGAGTGCATGTTTTGGCACATTCAAAATAAAACACATAGTGCATTGTGAGCTTGGCATTAAGACTAGATTTGAAATAAAGCGACAACCCAAATACGAAGACATAGATCTTAGTGTGATCGTACTTGCAGAGACAAACAATTGAATTTAATTTTCTTGAAGGATATGAGTTGATGAAACCTATGGGCTATAAAGTACCATGTTTATCATATTGAATCATATTCATATCAGAGTTGTTGAATTTGTGACCTTAAAGCCATTGTTATCACTTTGAAGAGAAATGAGGCCAACCTGGATGAAGCAGTGAAAAGAGAGAGCTTGGAAGAACTATGGAGCTTCAATTGTAGATCCAAGAGGAGAACCAACACTTGAAGGAGAGAATAGCAGAGTTGAAAAAGGATCTTGAGACATTGTCCAAGTTGCCTATAGTTGTCCATAAAACCAAGGAAGTGAAAACACTTTCCATTGCTATTGTAGAATATAGCACTATGAACGATACAAGCATGGTAAGCTCACTCTCTATGGAACTTTCTCAATTTGTTTTTCAAGAACCCTTTAATGTTTTTAAAAACATACCAGAGGAAACACTTCCAAGCACATACGACAAACAGGCTACAATGACCAAGAGCTAGGAAAGAGAAGCCAAGGGATTGTAAATATTCTTGTAGCTATAAGCATAGACTCAAGCATGAAGGCCTAAGTTTGGTTGGAAAAAAAGAACCAAGTAAAAGCTCAACTCAAGCTAAGACCATCAAAAAAAAAATTTCGAGGCAAGAGAAACCGAAGAAGAAACCATTTTGATTGAAGAAAAGACAATGGAAAATGAAATGGACAGAAAACCATTACAATGTGCTTGTAGAATCTTGAATGAGGACAGAAAAGGAATGCTTCTGCCACCTAAATTTGTCCCCATACTCATTTACAATGATACATTTTACTAATATTTTGGAGCATACGCGTGTCTGTATTTTCAATTAAAACACCCTCCAACTCTGTATGATTTGACTTGAATCATTCCTACAACATATGAATGGATGGGTAGAATAATTTGTTGTATTATTAGTAATTGGAATGATTTCCATGTAGGCACGTTTGAACAACAGAAATTGCATATTTTGTGTGTTTAGACAAACAGGGTCCGCGCACTGGTCATCATCCTCTTTCAATGCTCAAAGATTTTTAGGCTTATTTTAAAGATAAACATTTTATCAACATAACATATACATGCATAGACAGTGACTTGATAAATTAGAAAGGAAATATAGGTTTTAATTACAATTCAACATCATCTCATACAAAATCTAAAAGTGTTGGGAGAAATTCAGCTTTGAAGAGTTTTAAAAAAGACCGCTTAAATACTCAGAATGGTAGCAGCTGCAATAAATAATGCATATGAAAACCTTCCCCTGCTGAAATACTCATAATGGTAGCAAATGAAATAAATAATGCATATGAAAACTTTCCCTTGCCTCCCCCTTTCTTATGGGGGGCAATTTCTTTGTTCCTAACTAGGACAATTGCAAAATGATGCAACAGTCTCTTCAATCCCTCACCTACAAGAGACAATCACTCACCTACATTCGTAATGTAACCACTGATCAATCTAGATAAAGTGTTGTAGTGGTACCGGTTCTATATTCCAGTCCATGACAACTAACATAGCACAAATACATCACATACAAAGAAATATAGATCAGGGAAAATATATTGTCTATGTCAATTGTTTCTTCTTTCCAATTAAGTTTAAACCGTCTGTCATTCTTGTGACCCACGATAGCTCTCATCAGGTAGGCAAGGCCAATTCTCCATCTAGAAAAAATAAAGGACATCCACAGAATGAGGTAAAGAATCATTGTATTTTTGCAGCATGAGGTTCCAAACATACAAGTATCTGCATCTTCTCATTAGTGAGATACAACTCCTACATGAACTTTTCCAAATCATCTCAGTGCCTCTCTGTCGGCAGCGGTTGAATGATTGACCCTGCATTACAAAAATAGGAGGGTGTTAGATTAATGACACTACAAATAAATCCCTGCAACAATATCTCATGTGTACTCTATGAAACCAACATTGCAACTCCACAAACTATTTAGATATATATAGATATAAAGACCCTGTGTATTACCTGCAATCTCTTGTTGTCTAGACCTTTCTTTTGCCTTGGCAATCTTGTCCACAATCTCTGCCACAACCATGCGGCTCAAAAGAAGGCCAGAAATTAAAGATGAAAGCGTGAGCATAATGAATACACCATTCCATCCATCTGTAGAGATAAATCCATTAAGAAGTGCCCCCAAGGCATCCCCAACAGACCCAGTAACATCTATAATAGTCGTGATGGTTGCAAAAGCTCTCAAATTGTCCTTAAGTGAGATATGTGTATCGATATCAGCTTAAATGGATGTGGTAATGAGTGCATAAGGTCCATTAACAAACATTTTGGAAATCATCATCAAAACAATATTGGAAAACATTGAGATACCTCCATAAACCCGATATAAAATGAGTGTTGGAATTGCACAGTACATGAAACTAGCTGCTGTGATAGCCCTGGCATCAAGCCTATCAGAAATATGGCCTGCGATAATTCCACCCACCACTCCTCCCAAATCAAATAAAGTTGAAAGGTTTCCAGATGACGTTATAGACAAATACTCACCTCCAATAGCTACAATATCCAACAATAATCAAAATAAATTAGTAAAGATTAATAGAGTGAATAATTTAATGAACTCCTAAATGATGCCTTGACTATAATTTCATTTATCCTATTGACTATACGAAGCCTTGCAGTTTGACATTTTGCCAGCTCTCACATTTTTATTCATTCAGGGATCGGAAAGATCTTATTAGGGAGGCTTCATGTAGGATGCCAAAAGAGTTTTTGCACCTCAATAAATGGTCCGTGCAGTTTTTTGTGTTTTCCTAAGGTTATTTTTATGTAGTATTATTTTTCACAAGTGACTTTTCTACTTTTGAGCCCTTACTGAACATAATATCCTCTCTTGGATTAATTGGAATTGACATCATTGAGTGAGCCCATTGACGTGTAAGCTTTCTAAACCATATATTTTAGTGTTTGGGTTTTGGCACATGCCTTTTTTTAGTAGTGTAGTTATATCAGCTGAATAGTTGATATTTATAGAGGTTTGAATTATTGAACAAAGGTCATCCTTATTGAATTGGAGGAGAGGGATTTAATATTCAATGGAGTAATAAATAGCTCTATGGATGACTTAGCCATTTGTATTTCTGAAAATGTTTGCAGGTATTCCGAATGGATTGATGAATGTGAGGGTGTAAATAATTCTGGTTAAATGGATGCATCTGCAGACTTAGATAACATATCACATATATCTTGAATATAGTAATTCGATATATGGATGTTTATTTTCCTAAGATTCTATTTGAAATCTATGAGAGCATCTGTAGTTTGGATGTGCACCTTCCTCATAATGTGCAATACAAGAAGCCATTTGAACAAATTCACAATTTTCTTCTTTGGCCTGTCATGTTCTTGGATCATGTTTGAAAAATGATCGTGATGTTCAGTCACTTAATATATCTACTACACGTATTAACTGTGTATATGACAGTTAACATTGATTTTTATTTGAAACTAGATGGATTAGTTGTGTGTATAACAATAACATTGGTTGTTATTTGAAACTAAACTTGGAATATATATGTGTTGTATATCTGTAGGCCAAATCTGCTATAGTTGTTGAAGTATTTAAATTTGTCTTTTTTCGCCCCTTGTTCTGACCGAGTATTGGGATATTGAATTTTACATGGTTTGACATTTTCAAATGTCTTGGCATGAGAGATTATGAGCTTTATATATGGAGTCCAAATCTGTTATGGTTGTTTCGAATTGCTACAATTTGCATTCTATGAATTTTCTCTTCTGCTCAATGTATATATATAGAACACTTGCATGCTACGTGTGAATTTGTTGTGCTAGCCAAAGGATAC
>JASDQU010277712.1:0-10310 GCA_032191745.1 Picea mariana | reverse complement strand
ATTAAATCATATAAAATATCATTAAAATTAGAGATATTGACAAGCAATTGGAAATTTTTCATTCATCTAATTTTTGCAATCTAATCCATCAAGTTCATTAGTTTGAACCTAAAATTAAACTAGTCATATTGGTTGACAAGTAGATTTTTTATGTCTCAAAAATGTCACTATGTTATAGAACATACACACAGAGATGTGTGTGTGTGTGTGTGTGTGTGTGTGTGTGTGTACGTAGAATGGTGTTGGTAATCTGGTGCACTGAGCAAGTCCTCATTTGATTCTCATCAGATTGGGTGTAGTAAGTCTACATCACTCATTTTAAATTGTGTGTCATCTTCATAATGGGAGGAAGTGTCTCGGAGTGTCTTGAGAATTAAGTTCTAATGAATGTGTGTGTGTGTGTGTGTGTGTGTGCACGCACATATATTCATATGTATATGTATATGTATGTGTTTGTAGAGATGGGGAGAGTAAAAGGGATATGTATATATGTGTGTATGTCTATATGTATGGATGCGTATGTATGTCTATATGTATGGATGTGTATGTATATGCATGTGTATGTGTGTGTGTGTGACACACACACACACAAAGAGAGGGGTGAGGCTATGGTTTAGAGACAACTTGTAGTGGTTATTGTGACAATGACTTAGGCTCAAATCCTAGTGGACATGTGGTTATTGTGACAATGACTAGGTTCAAATCCTAGTAGGCATGCTCATCCACTAAGTTTTGGATGTGATTATTGATTATATCAAATATTCATTATGTAGCCTTCAAGTAGATTATTTGATGCCATTGGCAAGGTATTAGAAAACCATGTTCTTCACATAACTGTGTGAGCGTGGGCCATGCTTATTTCTAAGTTTATTGTCCATAAAAATAAAGGTTCCCATGAAAAAATTCCATTGAAATGTGCTCTAGCAGCAACTTTGAGAGGTTTTTGTGATAATGACCCAAGTTCAAACCCTATAGGGAATGATCCTCCCCCACATGGGGATTAATAAATGTGGCTATTGATTATATTGAATATTGTTGATGTATCCTTCAAGCATATTATTGTAATAGAATTGGAAAGGACCCACCAAACCATACTATTTGCTTAAGTGTTTGAGGGTAGAATGAGCTTATTTTCGGTTTTATCATCTAAAAAAAGGTGTATTCCTATTTAAAAAATCCCCAAGGGGTAGGTCGATTGGTAGATTCTCTTACAAAAAATATGATGGAAGACTCTATATCGAATCTCATTGAATGCCTTACAGCTAGAAACTAGTTTTTAAGTTGGTGGTTACTATCATCCTCCATTCAAAAAACCTAAGAAGAGGGGAAACATTCATGAGGGATAGCAATGTTCTAGAATCCTCACTTTGATATCTTGAAATGAAAGTGAGGAATTGTATTTCTCCCCCAAAAAAAATTGCATAATCAAATATATATAGATATCTTTATTTTTAGGGAAAAATAAAAATTTAAGCATATTTAAAAATATCATTAAAATTAGATATACTAACAAGGAATTGGAAAGAATTCATTTGGTATGTTTTTTGCAATATAATTCATGAAGTTCATTAGGTTGAACCTAAAATTGAACTTGCCACATCAATTGACAAGTATATTTTTCACTTCTTAAAAAAATGTGAGTATGTTACCGAACAAAATACACTCGCTTCACTTAAAAACCACATTGCCACCCAAATTTTTTAATTTCAAAAAATGTGCGTGCATTTTGAAGATATTAATAGTATCGTGATATTAGTAATAGAATATTCAATATGTAAGAATAATATGATAAAATAGAGATTGATCACTAATTGTGGTGCTTTGGGGCTTGTATTCCATGCATGAGGCCTTGGACCACATTAAATTGATTGCTAAAGGAAATGGTTCTTTATTAAAGGAATATGGGCTAGATTTCAAGCCTTGGGCATAACAAATATGTGTCTCCTAGCCTAACCCATGCTTCAACGTCAAAAAGTAGGACTTAAGTCCCTATGAAATGTATTTTAGGTTCACAAGCCAAGAACAAAACCCTAGATGTTAGACAAAATTAGTTGCCTAACATAGAATTTGTTCTTTAACATATACATAAGCACAAAAATAAATCAAATTAAGATTATTTTTAAGGAAAATTCATATTTTTCAATGGGAGTAAGTGGAAGAATGAATTTGATACCAAATGTGGATACAAAATTTACAAATTTAATAGTTAATATGTTAATGGTACAACCAACAGCTTAAAAAGGTAAATAATAAAAATTGTTCATAATTCTTATTATTGTTATGCTAAGAAAATCTATTGTTCAATTGAGAATATCCTAAAGTTAAACTATTATAGACTTGGAACCAATCTATCTACCATGACTAATAGACTGCTCATAATAAAAGCATCATCATAACCATTAAGTTCTAACAAAAACCATAAGCAACCATACTAGCAACAATGAAATTCAAAACCTTAATGCACATTCCTATAAACAATGGCACGTAATCACTAACTCTCCACTACTTATATTTACATAAAATACAATCCATTAGGTGGAACTAGTCCACATTAAATAATTTACAATAGAAAAAATAACAAATGAGGTGTATATCCCCATACAACACTTATCTAATCTTTAAAGAGTAAGTAGTGTACCAAATTCCTTATCTTGCTATTGCTAGCAAAATTGTTGGCACAAAATTTTGAAAAGGAAAATAAAAATGTTGAAGGTACTACTAAAATGTATTGTAATTCATTAATTTCCTTGTTATTTTCATTGGACTCATATTTCTACTCCCGTTTTTTGTGGAGATTCTTCCTGCACTTTCCCTTTCAATGGTTTTAGAATGTAATTTTCCATAGGTTATTCATGTACTTTCCCTTTCTGTGGTTCTAGAATGTTATTTTCCATGTCCTCCTCAATTGGTTCATCATGTCCAGTGCAAGGTCTCCCATGACACCCACCAAGCGTGTGCACACCTTGGGCAGACTTGGGGACGAGTCGAGCAAGAGAACATAATGGGCATGTGATCGGTTGGATGAACGAAGACATGTGAGTGTGAGAAGGAGCACCTTGGGCCATGATGGTGGCATGCAGCATCAAGGGGGGACACACCTTACTTTCCTTTCGAAGGTTGATGGATACTTGGGTTGCATTTGGATAAGGACAGGGTGACTTAGGTGCACGCCCAAGGAGTATACATGTCTACCCTTGGCAGCATGGGCACGTTGGAGAGGTTGGATGACCCCAATGACACACCCATGGATATTCTCATCAATCGGCACACGGAAACACACAAGGCAAAGGGAGGGCACCCAAGGATTGAGTGTATTGTTCCAAGAGACACAACGGTTGATGGGTGCACAAGCTCATTTGGGTGCATCGGGTCCGTGAAGGGGTGTGATGATTTTTTTGGGCATGATGGTTCCCGAAGGGGAAGGACACACCTAAAGGATGTGATTATTCGTGTTAGTGACCTTTGGAGTCCCTATAAGAGAAAAAGGGTGCACAACCAAAGAAGGCAAGAAGAGGGGAGCAAGAACAAGAAGGCAAGTCTAAGGCAAAGTTCTGAGGCAAGGAAAAAATGAGGCATAGTTGTGAATATGGAAGACAAGTAGCCAAGGGTGTGATGCACTGGGAGATTTATGGGGAAGACTAAAATGCAGGCCTGAGTGAGGCATGTGTGAGGAAAAACCAAAGTCCGTGTTAACTTGGTGAAGTCTGCGGCAGAGAAGGGACAACAGCTCTACGGTTGGGTGCACATCTAGGATGCATCGCAGGAGGTTGCGAAGGTGGTTACGATAGAGAGTCTTGGTGTGACGAATTTGTGTATGAATGTCTTAATGAGGTGATCAACTGAGTCGTGTGACTCTGGCCAAGTTACAAATGGAGCTAGTGGAGCTAGTAGTGCTCGCAATGTAAGTATTTCGCAATAACAAGACTTAGTCGGGTGTTAGGCATGGTTTGTGTCGTCCACACTATTTTTGTGTATGTCTCTTGTTTGTTTCACAATTGTTCTATTGGTTTCTCATGTTCTTAGATGTATGCTTAAATGACAAAGTTTTATGTTGTTAACAAGATTGTCTTAGTATACAAGTGAGTTGCACAAAGTTGGAGTGTGACTCCATTGTAGCCTAGAATGAAGTATAGGTATGTTCTAGGTGAAGGGGCATATTTTGGATGAAGTATTCTTGGTGTTTCCAAGCAGCCAAGTAAGAACCATCGAGGTGGCGCACACCTTCAAGAAGTGAACAATCGCAAGATCTGAATAGGTGTCTTGTAGGGTCGTGACATGTGGTATCAAAGAAGATTTGGATCTTCACCACTACTGCAGTAGGAACAATTGTGGTGGAATGCATTTGTTGAGAAGATACTTTATTATGGAGACAGTTCAGTGGGAACATTAGCAAACTCGATGAACAATTTGGTTGGACGAATTGGTTCATCGTATAAACTTGCATCAAACTCGTGACAAAGGTCTCGGTTGATAGGTGCAATGGAAGGTTGATCTGGGTGCACCCCTTGTACATGCCAAGAGTAGAGTTCATGGTGAAACAAAGTACTTGGACATGGTGGGTGATCACAGAACTCATCACAGATTTCATCAAGGGACTTGTCGCAGAGTTGACTGCAAAGGTAGTTTGGG
The DNA here is from genome assembly GCA_032191745.1 of Picea mariana. Lineage (NCBI taxonomy): Eukaryota > Viridiplantae > Streptophyta > Pinopsida > Pinales > Pinaceae > Picea > Picea mariana. The sequence continues at coordinate 5,681 of JASDQU010277712.1, read as the reverse complement.
CGTAGACCTTGGTGAACCGTTCGACAAGGTGGGTTGTTCTGTCGCAAGTGGTTTGAGCATAGTCCTATGTGCATACACGGACTAGGGGTGAATTTCTTGAGGTTGAACTTCTCACTTGAATGTGTAGATGGTTGTGACTCTTTGAAAACTTGGAATAGTTATGAGGAGTTGTGCATAACTCTTGGGAAGGCCAAGTCACTTGGATCGTGTCACGAAGAGCTGTAGCAGTGGGAGTATTCTGTGGGACAAGTGGAGGTGAAGCTTGGAGATAACCGGAATCACTCACCAATCTGAGCTTGAAATGGACGATGCAAGTGACGAAGCTTGGAAGATCAAGAGAGATAGTGTAGCTCAACGATTCGAGAAACTCCAAGAGGATTTAGAGAGGATGGACGAATTCAATGCACATATAGATTCCAAGATCAACAAATTGAAATCATTGACAAGGGGGACTAAGACTTTGACGTCGGTTGTGTTGGGAGCACTCAGAGAGGAGAGAAATATCCAACATGAAGGAAGTGTAGCATCGAAGGATCAACCCAGACCACTAAAGAAGAAAGGCAGGTTTATTGAGTTCTACCTTTGTTCACACAATCATTTTGTTAGGGGTCATTGTCCAATGCGAGGAAGATTGGATATGTTGGTTGAGAAAGAGGAGGCTCGATCACACCGACAATGAAAGAGCCCAAACCCTTGACAGAGACGATTCAAGTGCATAATTTGATGGACGAGATTAACGAAGTCGTGGAAACATTGGTGGAATGCATGTAGGAGTTCAATACAAGAGGTCAAGGACAATTTTTGCAAAGTGAATAAGTTAAAGGAATCTTCTTTGTAAACACAATAGTAAGTCGGTTGAATATGGCAACTTTGGTTGACACTGGTGCAACCCATAGTTTTGTGAGCGAACGAGTCATGAGATTACTTCACCACAAACCTAAGAACTGCACTGAAACGTGTAAATTGTTGAAGTCAAAAGTGATGTTGGTGATAAGGATTGAGAGTGGGGCAGTGGTTTGGAAACATGGATATGTTGGTATCTCCATTGGAAGATCATCTGATGATCTTGGGTTTGGACTTCTTCAAATTTTCCAAAGCGGCTCCACTCATTCACGAAAATGACTTAGTATTCTTGGATGAGGCCAGAACACCAAGTGCACCCTTGACAATGAAGAGGAAGCTCAGGAGGACACTTAGGATTTTTTTATTAGGTTGGTAGAAGGATTCAGTGGAATCACGGACAATCCTTTCAATGTGACATGACAACAAGAAATCATCCACACCGCAACATATCTGAGTAGCCTAGGGAAAGAAGAGTAACAATTAACAACGATGAAGAATTCAGTGAAGACAACCATGGAGAAGGTTGGTCGATTGAGGAACCCACAGAACCATGAACATGAATGTAGGAGACAATTGGACTCTTCACTTTCCATGGAGTAGGGGGAACATCACTAAGTGAATCATTATCAACTATAGGTCGTGGACATTATGAAGGATCGGGCAGTAGACTTATCCACTGCAAAAAATTCAAGAGTTGAGACAAGGTAGTGCATGGAGGCACTTACTCAACTGGATTTGGAGATGGATGTGTAAGAGGTAGAATTTGAAGATTAACACCACGCAACGATCGTGAGATTTTGTAGGAAGGCCATGGGGATATATGAATTCCAACTTATTATAGAACAAATTGAGGAGTTGGGATGCACACCGAAGGAAGTTCAATTGGTATTGCGATACTTGCACATAGAGCACAACTCAAACATGATGTACACCAATAGCCTTGGTGGAAAATATTGAGTACATTCTTCCTACTAAACAAATAAGATGGAGACGTGTTTTTAAGAGAAAGCAACACAAATGATGATGCCTAGTGGAGGTGTCATGGAAAGACTCAAGTAGGGAAGTTGTGAAACGACGAATGGGTTTTGGAGGTGACTTGCTAGACTATGACAAGGGGAAGGACCTTTTCCAGAACCAATAATTTTGGCCAAGTGAAGCGAACATGTTGAGGCTGCAGTGAGTGACTCAACAATATCAGGGAGAGTTGTACATAATTATGATGAGGCAAACAGAAAAGGGTTTTTTGGATGTGGAGGCATGCATTCTCTAGTGATGAACATGACAGTTGGATTGATCACTCAACCAGTTCGAAACTTGAGAGGATCTAATGTACATGACACACACACATGACAAAGTCAAAGTATCAAATCCATCATGGGTCAAGAGAATCTAGCACTTGGGAAAAATTTGAGGATCTTCTTAAGGGAAGGACCCTTTGACAACAGTTGCAGGGATAGCAATTTTTGGGTGTGAAGATATTCAGAGATGGAGAAAAGGCACCATGGGGATCGTCAGATGTTTTCGAGGTAAGCATAAACTTGGGGTGGGGTAGGATGTAAGGTCTCTCGTGAAACCCACTGAGCGTGCGCACGCCTTGGGTAGACTTTGGGACAAGTCGGGCAAGAGAACACAAGGGGCATGCGACGGATTGGATGAACGAAGACATGTGAGTGTGAGAAATAGCACCTTGGGTGCACGCTGGTGACGTGCGGAACCAAGGGGGCACACACCTTACTTTTCTTACAAAGTTTGATGGATATGTGGGTTGTGTCTAGGCAAGGATAGGGCGACTTGGGCACACACCCAAAGAGTGGACATGCATATGCCCTTGGAAACATGGGTGTGTTGGAGAGGTTGGATGACCCCATTAGCACACCCGCAGAGTGTCTCGTTGATCATCACAAGGAAATGCACAAGGCAAGGGGTGGGCATCCAACAATGAGGCACACCAGTCCAAGAGACACGATGGTTGATGGGCACACAAGCTCGTTTGGCAGCATCAAGTCTGCAAAGGGACACGATGATTTGTTTGGGTTTGATGGTTCACGAAGGGGCGCGACACACCCAAAAGATGCCATGATTCACCTTGGTGACCTTTGAATTTCCTATCAAAGCACAATGACACACAACCAAATAATGCAAGAAGAGAGGAGAAAGAACAAGAAGGAAAGTATAAGGCAAGGTAGAACTTAGGCATATTTGTGAAGATAGAAGACAAGTAGACAAGGGTGGGATGCACTAGGATATTTTGGGGGAAGTCTAGAACACAGGTCTGAGTGAGGCATGTGTGAGGAAGAACCAAACTTGGTGAAGTTTGTGAAAGAGAAGGGACAACAGGTTTGCGGTTGGGTGCACATTTGGGGTGCATCGCAGGAGGTTGTGATGGTGATTACGACAGAGATTCTTGGTGTAAAAAATCTATGTATGAGTGTCTTGGTGAAGTGAGATGAGTCATGTGACTCTGCCCAAGTTGTAAACTGAGCCAGTTGTGCTCATATTGTATTTATTTCTCAATAACAAGACTTAGTTGGGTGTTAGGCACATTTGTGTCACCCACACTATTTCGGTGTATGTCTCTGGTTTGTTTCACAATTGTTCTCTTGGTTTCTCATGTTCTTGGATTTATTCTTAAATCACTAACTGTTAAGTTGTTAACAATATTTTCTAAGTATATAAGTGAGTGGCACATAGTTGGAATGTGACTCCCCCATATCCTAGAATGGAGTATGGGTATGCTCTAGGTGAATATGTGTAGTCCAAACAAAGTATTCTTGGTGTTTCCAAGCAACCAAGTAAGAACCATTGTGGTGTCGGATGCCCTTTGGAGGTGAACGATCGCAAAATTTAAACATGCGTCTTGTGGGGTCGTGACATCTAGGATGATCCTCCTTGCATGGTATTCTATTTTCTCCCTTTGCATCTGGCTAGTCCTCATGAACCTTATGTAACTTATACTCCCTAAATTTCTTTGGTGGGTTCTCCTCATTAAGTTTATCTATATCTTCTTTTAGTGGGACAATTTCTTCTTATTCATGTAGTTTGTACCCTTTGTCATTTATGTTCATTGTCACGTGTGATTCCCTTGACATACATGCTTGTTTGTCCTCTATTTTTTCTTTTTGACTCAATGGGTCCTTTCCCTCATGGATACGAGTGCCCACTATACTTAGAGGTGGATGAGATAAAAACCCATCATCATTGGTATTCTCTTTATCTATCTATCTAGAAAGTATCTTTGTATCTCCTCCACTTACATACACTAATCTATCCTACGTCTATCTACTAAAATAAAGACAATTATTGCATGCTTGAAACAACCCTATTGATATGGATAGATTCCCTTCTGTCAACTATATGAGTGTTGGACACACCGACTACACTGAGAGGGGCGGGTGAACAATGTAGGGCTCTTTTTCCCAAAACTCCTTAGTTAACAATCACCATTAACTCATTACTCATTGTTTTCATTTATAAACAGTTAAATGTCAACACATATTAGCAACATATATCATAAATATATCATCAACAAGCCATCACCACAAGGAACACAAAGAACACAAGATGTATGTACAATTTTCTTTTTATTACGGACTACAATCCTTGGGGTTTTTCAGAAACAACTAAATAGAGTAAAACTCTACAAGAGCACTAGATCTATAGTGCAAGACTCAACTTACACCCTCAGCACCAACTGAGATGAGGCAACAATCCTCAACAGATATCAATCTGTACCATAAACAAGTGCTTCAACCATGCACCAACCTGTGTCAAACAACCTGTAATCAACCTGTACCATAAACAAGTACATCCAACTATGTACCAAGTATATACCAATCATGTGTCAACTACTCATCAACAATGACTCATCAATATGTACCAACATCATCAACTATACACCTCATGTATGTGCCAACTCATCAACTGTTTGTCTCAACCATGACTAGTTTTGGATTAGTCAACAACCCTATCTTGAAATACTCATAACTTTGTACTTGCAATGAATAAAGATTTGAAACTGATGCAAAATGTTATTCAGTGTGTTTTATGCAATTCCTCCAGGTGTTACTTCTTGGAACCTCTCATAAAAGGAGTTATAGCAATAATGGCATAACTTGTTGAATTATGTCTTATTCTAGAGAGAGACATTATAGAGTGTGCCCCGCATGGAATATTTTTTCAGTCAATCTGAACCTGTTACATAGAATACTACAGACTGTAATATAACCAACATAATTGGTCTCACTAAATTTGGATCTGTTATGAAGAAGTTATGACGTTTTTACCCGAAACACCTATTTTAGACTAGTTTTAGGACTAGCCACAAACCCTATTTTCCACGGAGTGTATCTCCAAAAATAAAATGAACCACAAGATGAATTTTTTTACCATAGATACTTGGATATGTTTCCTCAATGGCATATCAATCTCACGGTCTGAATCATTATAGAAAAAAAGTTATTGCGAAAATGGTGAGATGACTTGTAAATAACATACCTTAGAAAGCATCATGAAAATAATTTATCCTCCCTTGAATTTCGGCCCTCTTTTCTTCACCTTCCCTCTGAAATTCGGCTTAGATATCCTTTGGTTACCTCAATTACCTATATATCTTCAATATGCTCAAGTGTTCAACACCAAAAATGTTCAAGAATCTCTCACAAGAAGCTCTCCATCAATACTCCAAAATATATTCTCACAAGAAGCTCTCCATTGATCCACAAAAAGGATGATCTACAAGAGACCATTGTTATCTTATTTATACTTTCATCCTCTAGGTCACTTAACCCATTTCTAGGTCACTTAACCTATTTTCCTTATTTTAGGGTTAACCACTTTCC
>JASDQU010277708.1:0-14902 GCA_032191745.1 Picea mariana | reverse complement strand
GCTCATGATCTAGTCATGAGATAGTCTAGACGACTATATTGATGCTACCGGGTAAATGGTATGTTTTTGTGCTCAAGACCATCACCTGTAATACCTCCCTAGCTAGGAGGGAGTGCTAATATTATGGTAGATGTGGGAGGTATTTACCTCCATGTGTGAACCTGACGAGAATGGAAGACTCCATAAAGAAAGAGAAAACCCTAATGAGTTGGCTAATAACCCTAGAAGTCTTATCAGCTCAAGAAAATAATTTATATTAGATTATTAGCCTCCAAGAGAAGAAGTCGGCCAGAAATAATAATAATATACTGAATAGACACATATCTAGAAGGAGAATTCGGCCCCAACAAATCTGGCATAACCAGTATAAATACAGGGCGCCAGTTCTCATTTGACACATCTCAGCAGTTGCAGAGAGCCAGTTCTACGCACTGCAGCTCCCAGTTTGGTGTGCACATGTGGAGGAGGGCTGCAGGTGTAGCTGCAACAACAACTAGTTTTCAGTATTGACTTAACTATCTCTTAGCTAGGGTTTGGACTATCTGATCAGCTCTTTGTGATGCTCTATCCTTGGGGAAATGTGTGCTACCCTTTGTTTGGCTATCTAGCCTAGGGTTTGCTTCTGGAGTAATTCTCAGTCAAGGTTAAGGTGCTCGGAGGGTGGCTTCGGCCTATGGTTGGGTGATGAGGGTATCGTCAATGGTAAAACGAGCACGCCATCTTCTATTTTCTAACATGCATATCCAAGGAAGATTCTAAACCATAGGTTTCATTCCTAGGGGTGATGACATGGATCCATGTTGCTTAATTCATACCCAAGATGATTCCATAGGTCTCCAACTCATGATTTAAAATTTGAACAACTTGTGCCATGAATAATTGAGTAATGAACTTCGGGTGCAATTTCTAAAGAAATGAAGAAGGATATGGAAAATTTGCAACATAAGTTTTGTCTAGAACATCCCTAATTAGGTGGAAAGTGGGCCATTTCTCCAGAAAGATCATGGATTGGGAGATACACGTGGTTCTTTGAAAGGGTATTTTCTTGTTGCAGCCGTTGGAAAACTACGTCCCAAACAAAGCAACCAGTCAACAAAGGAACTGAATCTAGCCTATTCTTAGATGGTTTATGATAGATGAATCTAATGTAATCTGATCTTGAGTTGTTCTTCAACCAAGATCCACTAAAAATACATCAAGACAATATTTTGTAAATCTGTCCATAGATTTAACAGTCAAGATTTGGGGAAATTGGTTTCAATTTGCCCCTTTGCTTCTTTGTATAAAATGTATGGACATATCATAATCATGGTTTAATAGATTCTGTCATAGACTGAGAGGGAGAGGTTGTAATAGAATAGTAGGGAGGTTGCCAAATGTTATAGAGAGTATTTTGGATTGCTAGACCATTCATCTCTCTACAATGAAGAAATTGTTGATCATTGATCATTGGGGTTATTGGCTATGTATTGTTGAAGCTTTCTCTTTAATGAAGTTATTGATTGATGGTGTTTATAGATCATGGGTGGATTGAATTAATTTTCCTTTCATTTCCACAATGTATAATAGTTTATGTGCTTTCCTTTTAATGCTTGCAGTTGTGTGGATTTACTTCCTTCCTTACTTTCATTTGATTATAGCTATGTGGCTTTGTGTGAAGGGAGTGAGTAGGTTTAGGATCCTATCCCTTCCCTTCCCTTTTCCTTTGGTTTGGTGTAATTTACTTTCTGCACGAGTGTCCTTAGATAGTTGTGTGGTTTTTTCTTTGGTTTCCATTCGATAGGATAGGAATACTTAAGCAAATCTAAGTTTACGAACACCTTGGTTGATAATTTAATGTCGAATATTTAAGCAATTAAATCGACCGACATGTGCTAACACCTTAGAGTTTAAACCCTACCTCTCGTTTTCTACTAGTTTAATCTTCAATTATTGTTGCATTTGTTTTTATAAAGACCCCATATCCCTAAGGCATTGGTTACATAGTTCTCTTATGGTGAAATTGATCAACAAACACTCTCTTTCAACTCTCTTAAGCTCTCTACTAACATTGCTAACACTAACTTTGACTAACTTACTAGTAAACTTGTTGTAGTTGCAAAAGTTTGCTACAACCACCTGCTAACTCTTTAATTTTCTGCATACACTCATTTATTGGTGGTCTAACTCATTTAGAAATTGCATCTAACAGTTGGATATTATTATAGTGTATTTGTGCTAAGTTTTCCTTGTCAATTGTTGCATTTTTTATCAATATTTTTTGTTGTTGTTACAATTTATTTATTGTTGTTGTACTATTGTTCATTGCTGCATATTCATAACAACCATAACAACTTTTCATGTCTAGTGTCTTTAAGAGGAATTTATTGCTTGTTTGAACTTGGAAATAATCATATACATGTTATAAAGTGTTCTTATTACGAGCAGGTACTCAAACAACCTTATACCTCTTATCTTTCCTTGACCTAAACCTTTTATTTGGTGATCAACGGAGGAGGCAGTAGGCTTTGATACTATACTTGCTACTTTGATCCCTTGAGGTCACTAGGGAAGCCTCCGTTGTGGTGGACCTCTTCCATCACTAAAATGAGGGAAGTTCTTACTAAGGTGATGGTTGTAGGATCTTCCATAGTTACACAAGATTTGGGTTACTTGTGGTGGGCTTTGCAAAAGTACAAATACTGTGATAACATCTTGGCGCCATTGTCGGGGAGGATTGAGTCATTCTCCTAAATGACATACCTTTGGTTAACTTTCTCCCAAAGCCCTTATCTTACAAGTTTACCCAGTGAATCCATTGAAGGTAGTTCCCTCACCTTCCTTTTATGATCCAAGGGAGATCATCTGGTGACTCCACTGATATATTTCCAGGTGTCATCCTACTCTCAACCTTGTGATATTGTATTCTCTCAAGTGATGGAACTATGGTACCTTTGGATTATCATGAAAGATATCCTTTTGTTGGCCCTTGATGAAGTTTTTAGGATCCTTGGTCATGTTTGACCTACTTTTGGGACTTCGACAGGCTATCAAAGGCAGAGCGCAAGTCGAAGTGGAGATCGCGGGATCTTGCTCCCCTTTTAGGGATTTTTGGGTTTTGGGCTTATGTAACGGGTATGGGGATGTCGGCCCATGGGTTTACCCATGTTTAGGCCTGATTTTGTAATGTATAAATAAATGTCTAGGTGATGTAAGAAGGGGGGCATCTATGTGATGCTAGGTGCTAAGTGAAAGTGGTAATTGTAATTGATTTATGCATACTGTGTAAGACTTGCAGAGATAAGTGCAAGTGATCGTAAGATACTGTGGAAGGATTTGTGTTGTAACTTAGGGAAGGAGGATCTAGTGAAGTGCGTAGATCTCCTATCCTCTATGGAATAATATCTCAAGCCTCTATGCATGTAGAATATTGATAGAAGAAGAATTGGTGGATGTAGCCCCAGGGTGGGGATGAACCACATATATCCTGCTTTGTGGTTGCTTTGTGTGTTTTGGTTGTTCTCTTGTTTATGTGATTAAATGATTAGTGCGCTGATGCATGTTAGATGAATCTGATATGATAGCTTAGTGCTGAATAATTTGAATGAATGCTAGATCTGACCTATGTTGATGTGCTTAATGATTGATTATATTGTATCTGTGTGAATACTGCGCCGTTCTGTTATTAGGGTTTATCTGTGCTATAAGCTAAAGGAAAATATTGATGAACTGTAACTACTAAGTGCTCTGTTAAAGTGTTACAATCATAGATCTGTGTCCCAACTAAGGTTGCAGACATCAGAGTCTTGCAACCACCCTTGCCTCTACCTTGAGTCAGACTTCATCTGCTTCATAGGTGTTGCTGAAAGGGACGGTAGTTAGGGTTTTGTTGGTGTGCTATTGTAACGTTGAACCCTGGGTCTGCCTCTGTGCCAACAAATGGTTCCGTTGCCAGGACTTGAACTGTGATTACTGGGAACTAAAGAAAAGAGAGAGCTTCATGCATAGATCTATTGCCATAATGCACAATATTCTACTTGAGCTATGAAGCTTTGTGCCAAGAAGAAGAGTTAGATCTGAAGAAAAGAGGTAAGACCTGAAATCTTTATGCTATGATAAAGGTAAGAACAGTGAAAAGTTTTGATTAAAAAAGTAAGATAAGTGGAAATTTTTGTTTCAAAAGTTTGGATCTAGGTATGTTTGATAAATTTTGTCCTATCTTGAAAAGTAGGGCACAACTAGATGAAAAACGGTTTGATATGAGTAGATCTGACAAAAATAGTGAAGGATATGTTATTCCTATGCATAAAAGAATGTTTGGACTAACAAATGGATGCAGGATCCGAGAAATAATTTTTTGCAAGTTATCTACTATCCTAGTGCGTAGTACAAGAAAGGCTGGGGATCCTTTCAAAGAAAAAGAAGACTAACCTTTTGTTATAGTTGCAGAAGACCGAAACATATTGCTAAGGAATGCCCTAGTAGAATACCTAGTTGTCTTTGTTATAAAGCTATGGATCATGAAGTTTTAGATTTCCCTAGAATGATTGCTAAGCTTGAAAGAATGAATATGAGACAAGAAAACCTTGAGGAAAGTCACAAAACTGAGACCATGGCATAACCCTAGAAAGAATCGGAGAATGTAATGCTACAAATGAAAGAAATCTTAAATGATAAAAAAAATATCAACTTATCAGATATCTTCAAAGAAAAAGAATGCTTAGAAGCAAGAATATGAGACTTTGACATTGATTGTGTTCTGGATGAAGAAACACAGGTGAATATCACGACAAAAAGAACTTTGGAAACTTTAGGAAAGTATGCTATGATTCCTTCATTGGGAGGAATATGATTATTTAGAGGAAATATGATAACCCTATGTGGAAGACTCACCCAGATATCTATGAGTGCTCATGGAACTTCGATAGAGGAAGATTTTGAGATTGTTAAATTTATTGAGAACAACGCCCCATTTGCTATATTACTAGGAAAACCTTGGATTGAAAAGGATCAGGCCAAAAGAAAAGAAGAGGAAGTCGTAGAGAAGAAGAAGAAAGAACTAAAATATTTCATGACTAGGAGGATAGCACACTTGATTGAAGAACATGAGAACAGATCGAAGCTACTTAGAACCAGAAACTTGGATGTCAAAGTTAAAAGAACACAAGAAGACTCACAAAATATTGAAGTACCTACCCTAGAGAGAGAATACTTATTACTCTCTGACCCTATGAAAGAATCTCAACAACGCAAAGTTACTATGCCAAAAGGAGATAAGAATTAGAATGGAAAGAGGAATATCGAGACGAAGATTACCGGGAAGAAGGATAGAAAACTCAGTAAGAAGAGAGAAAAGATAAAAAAGTTACAGAAGGTCCCAGAGGGGACTTTGTAGAGGGAAGGTTTGCAAGACTAGAACTTCGTCGTGATATCATAACAACACAACATGGCACTTTGTCATGGCGAAGTGATATATCCGTTGGAAGCATTATAACTGTTATCCCGACAAACCGAACGGTTAGAACAAAAATAATGGCCCTAAGACTCGCCATCAGACCATTGGTACCACACCACAACGGATAGAACCACATTGATGAAGACCTCTCATCCGTTGGAGAGATCCATTAGATCATGTCTACTTATTCTGTCGACTGTTTCACCGAGAACACTTTTGTGAATTGTATCCAAGCCAACTCATTGCTACCGCACTGTGTTTATTGAGATTGACACATGTTCCATTGCATTGCGCACTCATTCATCCACCCGAGTTATCTGATCTAAGCATGCATGTCGGACGAGCTCAGCGCCACAGAGAAAGCCATCGAAGAAGTTCTCATCGATCTCATGGATGAGAAAGTAATGTCCGCAGGTATTCAAGCATCATCGACGAGAGGAGTGAAAGCCTCTCCGTCGACTGCTCACGGATCGAGACCATCTCGACTGACAACAGAGAAGAGAACCAAGCACAGAGAGGACCTAGAAAACACAAAGTTAATCCTGCCCATCTTACCAAACTACATCCCGCCTCTGGCCGACACGGTGAGTCATGACAGTGTCCCGAGGGACTTTGATTACACCATGGTTACTATGTACCTCCCGAAGGGGATACATGTAGCTAGAATGTAACATGATAAGATCGTGACGTTGAAGTTCAACGACTTCAAGCTAGGAGACCACAAGCACCATAGTATGCTTTCTCCTTACAAGTACTTGACCAGGATGAAGGGGAAGAACTCGAAAATAATCCCCCAGCCATGGACTATGAACCTCGCGCAGTCCGCCCTCTTGAATGTAATGAAGATTCCACACTTTGGAAGGCACCAAGAGGTTAACGCATGTATTAAGTTCGTTCTCTCATGTTACCATGGCGACTACGTATGGCTAGAATGATGCATCACAGTCGATCCGACGTTGATCCATAGGATCAACGGATTGAGCATGCAGGGACTCGACCTGCAGGACTTCTACCTAGGGAAGGCTACAGATCGCGCATTGGCACAGAGAATCAAAGACACATATGGTGATGTAGAAAAGGAGATGCGAGGCTACAAGGTAGCTTCCATCAATAATGGTGCAGTGTGCCTGGACTGCCAACTGATCGCAGGAAATATCATAAGAAAGAACATACCTACACAGGTCACAGGATTCGTTGTTGACGTCATTGAGAAATGTGTAGAAGGACTCCAGATGAATTGGGCGAAGTACTTGGTCAACCAGCTAGAATTAGACTTCCACGAAGCTCAGGATTAGGGCTATGAGTTCCACTTTAGCTGGCTCCTGATCCTCATTGCATTTAATGCTTGGGAGATGCTAGATGGTGCAACCTTCCCAGACATTGAGCCATTCTATCTGCTTGCTTCAAAGTTCACCATGCTCTGGTACTCGAGCGAGATGGGAAAATAGTGGCAGTTGAATGCGGTCTTCCACACGTACTATCTCCAACTAAAGAAGGCCATCAAAGCTTTCGCTCGTATGGTGCCAAACACCCTGTACTGGTTCATACCTCTCATGAAGTTCCGCATAGATCGACACTTCATCTATATCACTATGCGAGCAGATGAGAATAAAGAGGAGCTTCAGTCATACTATAATCTCACATAGGAGGACCTCGAAGAGATAACCAAGGACTGGTCTACAGAGCTCCTCATCCCCGCTGACCCTACAGAGATGTTTGATCCCAAATTTGACAGCTCGAAGGCTGCTCACAAAGAGTAGAAATAGCAGAAGAAATAAGACTAAAGAAGTCCAAGACTTGAGCAACGCATTAAAAGAAACTTCTTCAATATCACCTGGTCGAGGGGGTGATGACAAAGTAGAAGAGACAAATGGCATAGAAGATCAACAGAATAAAGGTGAAGTAACACCGCCTAATGATCCTTTTGATGAGGCCGATCCCTTGAAGAAAAGGAAGGTTTCCCCATGAAACCCACTTCTCGAAATAAATTCAGAGCCACCTTGACTAAGATGCATATTTTGCTCACTGTAGATGACTTTGACTTCATCATCGCAGCTGTAGCAGATGCCTCATAGGACATCTTATAGAAACATGAATCCAAGCATGAGCAGATGTACGATAGAATCGAGGTTGAACTTAGAGGGGTACAACAGGCCCGTCAATCCAGCCGCGTAGTATCCACTACACCCCCGCCATCAGAAGAACCAGAGTTGGGAGATGAGCCTACCCAACTCCACAGACTAGGTGATGCGACTGAAGCTCACCTTCATCGAGCATAAGCTAAGAAAGACCAAGCCACAATGGCCCTGATACAAGCCCAGGAAGAAATGGTAGAGCAACGCCGGGTTGCACAAAAGGAGAAGGAGGACCTTCAAGCCAAGATTGAAGAAGATGTTGATTAAGGTTGGTTGTCATTGATGTCAACCCTTGAACAAAGCCTCACAACACAAAGGTTGGGTAATGGACCTAAGATTGTTTTATGTAAAGATGACTCATTATTGTCTTGTCATGGTTGATAATAATTAGAAATGGATGAACTCCGAAGTGGTCCCCTTATGGTGAAAGCCCTCACGGGAAGACGCTTTGCAGATTGAGTTATCCTAGAAGTATGGTTAGAGAACCCATGCTTATTTGTGGAATAATGAGATGAACACTAGTGAATTTTTTAGTGAAACTATCCTATATGGATATTTCTTGTCACTCCATTTCCAGTGGTATGTGGAACGTCACATAACTCCTCACGGTTAGAGAGTTATGGCCATGAGAAGTTGGGAACCTAGGTTTGGGTAATGGACCCAAGTTTGTTTAATGGATAACAGTACGAGTTTTGATATATTTTCAAGTAATACTATTATATATGGATAGTACATGTCATTCCATTTCTGGTGGTATGTATAACGTCACATAACTCCTTACGGTTTGAGAGTTATGGCCTTACGAAGTTGGAGGACCCTCATATGTCATCTATTAGCCCCAAAAGTTCAAATTAGTCAAAGTGGTTTAAGAGATTTTAAAAGGTAAATAATAAAGTGAAGGGACGATTGTACTATAATTTAAAGTGAATACAAAATAAATTAATTCAATAATAAATTTAATGGAGAAATTAGAAGTGGGTTAACCCTAAAATAAGGAAAGTGGGCAAAGTGACCTAGAAGATGTTTTTAAGGAAGCTACTTGGAGAGTATAAATAAGAGGCAAGACTCTCTCATTTAAGACACAATTGAGCATATTGAATACTTATAGGTGTATGAGGTAACCAAAGGATATCTAAGCCGAATTTCTGAGGAAATTGAAGAAAAGAAGGCCAGAATTCAAGGAAGGATAAATTATTTTGATTATGCTTTCTAAGGTATGTTTTTTTTTAGGTCATCTCACCATTTTCGCAATAAAGTTTTTTCTAGAATGATTCATACCATGAAATTGCTATGCCATTGAGAAAACATATTCAATTATATGTGGTAAAAACTTTATCTTGTTGGTCGTTGTATTTTTGGAGTTACACTCCATGGAAAATAGGGTTTGTGGCTAGTCCTGAAACTAGTCAAAAACATGTATTTCGGGTAAAAACGTCATAAATTCTTCATAAAATATCCAAATTAAGTAAGACTAAACGTGTTGGTTAGATTACACTCCTTGGTATTATTTGTAATAGTTTCAGATCAATTCAACAAATATTCCATGCGGGGCACACTCTACAAGGTCTCTCTCTAGAATAAGCCATAATTCAACAAGGTGTGCCATTTTTGCTATAAATCCTTTTCTGAGAAGTTCCAAGTAATGAAACCTAGATGAATTACATAAAAAAACCTAAATAACATTGTGTATCAGTTTTAGATCTTTATTCATTACAGGTACAACGTTATGATTATTTCAAGTTAGGGTTGTTGACTAATCCAAAACTATTCTTGTGAGACTAAAGAAACGTTTGATGAAAATGCTAGTGTCTTGTTGTTAAAGTTAAGGAAGGTTTGCAGGTATGTGATCATATACACCAGGTATATTACAGAGTTACAAATATTATTTGGACGATGAAATTTATGAAGTATTTTGGTTGAGGTACAATTTGGGTATATGGTTGAGACAAGTAGTTGATGAGTTGGCACATACATGAGGTGTATAGTTGATGATGTTGGTACATATTGATGAGTCATAGTTGATAAGTACTTGAAACATGATTGGTACATACTTGGTACATGGTTGGTTGCACTTGTTTATGATACATGTTGATTACAGATTGTTTGGTATAGGTTGGTGCATGGTTGATGCACTTGTTTATGGTACAGGTTGATTACATGTTGAGGTATAGGTTGATGCATGGTTCAGGTTTATTGGTACATGTTTACATCGATATATCTCACAATGATAATGTGAAAGTATTTCCATCATTCTGCTTCTACTTCAGGGCAGTTGGACGGAGCAAGGACAAGTAGTTGTAGCCACCTTCTAGTTGTAGCCGGAGAACATAGGGTGTTGTAGCCTCCTTCTAGTTGTAGCTAGATAATTGGGGAGTTGGAGCTTCCCTGAGGTTGTAGCCTAAGAAACTAGGGGGTTGGAGCCTCCTTCCAATTGTATCTGGAAAACAAAGGAAGTTGGTGCTTCCAATGAATGTAATTCTTCAAGACATATAAGATAAAGCATTCTGTGGTTTTCTCCTGATTTGGGTTCCCACGTAAAACACTGGTGTACTGTTTATGTGTGTGATTTTTCATTTCTTATTGCTCATTATTGGACATAATTCTGCATTTATATAACACTTGGATTATTTGGAGAAAACAGATTATAATTATGCTATTACTGATTCACCCCCCCTCTCAGTAATCCAACAATTGGTATCAGAGCAGGACTTGGAGCTTCCCTTAGCTTGTATCGAAATCAGAGACATGTTTCATGATCCTTGATGTACAAGGATGGATGAATATCTATCAAGTTCGATATCTGAGCTTTCCAGGTGTCTGGTCAATGTTGGTCAAACAAGGCCACTTCAATAGAAA
Source organism: Picea mariana (assembly GCA_032191745.1). Taxonomy (NCBI): domain Eukaryota; kingdom Viridiplantae; phylum Streptophyta; class Pinopsida; order Pinales; family Pinaceae; genus Picea; species Picea mariana. The sequence goes on along the minus strand of JASDQU010277708.1, from coordinate 4,477 downwards.
ATACCCCGTTTTAGCACAAAATTATGGACAGTTTTAGATTTTCTTGGGATTTGTGCATATTTTGTGGATCTGAAGGAGGGATTTGACCTTATTAGTTTATTTTGTGGATCTCATCCTCAAAATAGGAGTCTTTTTAGTATTTTCAGTTACAAACTTTTTGTATAAATACTTCAAGACATGGACTAGTATGACATCTTATGTTAATGAAGAAAACTCTGAATTTTCAGTCTTGAGATCAATTTGGTGTTTTGTTCGTGATGATGTTTATGAGATAATTACGTGAATGCTTCTAGAAGTTCCTTCTTAACTGATACAACTCTAGGTGTACAAGTGAAGCACTGGAGGGCCCCCTTTGCCAAGCTAGTACAATTCTCCTTTTTCATTCTTTTCAAGTAAATTTTGGTAAGAGCTTTAAGTTTACATTTTGTTGTAGGTAATGCTTCTGTGTTTTACTTGATTTCAAAATTTCAACGTTGGCCCCATTTCCAGGTCGCTGTTGCTGGTGTCTAGTCCTCGTACAATTTTTGTTCCTCATTTCCTTATTCCTAATGGCATAAAATGTCCCACACAAAGACCAAATTAATATCCACTACATAAGTCTTTTGTCTTTTTTCAACGACTATGTAACGAATCTCAATTCTAAGAAGATTCAAATAGGACCTAAGAACCTTAACTTCTTTCCTTAACCATGGGTGACATAACACTATCATAATTCAATAGTAAAATTGTTACATTTCATTATAAGGCATCATGTGTACTGATGGCTTGAGCCACCATATCCACAAAGGAAACATACCAAGAATATTTATCTTATGAACAAGATATGGTACTATCCATTTTGAGGTTTGGCATAGAGATTGTTCTTATAGACTACAATACATTGCACCATAATATAAGCCCTACATTCCTTGCAAACCATGTAATTAACCATTCAAATTAGACACAATATTCTTGCGATGAATTAGCTATACTATCGACGAACTTTTTTCGTTGATAGTATAACAAATTCGTCGCAAGATTATTTACATTCGTCTCTCTTGCGCCGATATCAAATAATGCTTGGATTCATTTCATATTTGGTGTATCAACTTGAAATCTAAATTTGATACTTTGTGTTGTTTCTGAGTTTATACTTTAAGGCTATAAAGTATACCGTCAAGGCATCCGTAAAGGTAAGGGTAATTAAAGGATAAGAATCAAAAGAAGGGTAAAGCAGAATCAATTTCTCAATTGTTTCTGTCTAGCCTCCTGTTGTTCTTGGATGTTGATATCCCTCTCAATAGCAGCCCATGAACGTTCTAATTCAACCCGGTTAGTCGTTGTTTGCAGAATGGTATTAAAGAGGTTTAAAGCAATACTGGTTTGATCTTGGAGACCAGGTTCTATATTGGGTTGTCTACTATTTGGGACAGTCATGAGGAGTAAAATTTTATTTAGTTGTGAAAGAATTCGATAAATTTTTACTTCGGTTTTTAAGAGATGAGAATAAGAAAAGTAGTTTTGAAATTCAAAATAATGACATAAATACAGTTGAGGCCGTTTCCTGGACTTGCAACAATTTAAGAATCGTAAAATCACAAAGAAATACTACCGAAAAATATGAGGCTTTAATCAAGAAATAATCTCATATTGTAACAAGAAATAAAGAAGAAAACGAGATTTCTAATGAAGTGTTAAATATTATGGTTCAAATGATCCACAGGTCTTAAAATTACTGATAACAATTTTAGAGGAAAAGCTGTAAATTTTTTTATAACCAAATCAATCTAAACTATATAAGATATATAAAATGAACTTCAAATTGATCATTCATTAGAAATACATTTAAAGGGAAACATAGAAAAATATGGTAAACGAGGTTAAAGAACACATAGCTACAAGTTGGCAAGATTCAAAATCTCATATGTATCATATATCACAGTGGATTGGGAAACTGTTCTTACAATCCGCTCTCTTAAAAAACAAAAAGCCCTTTTTCGGTCCCTTCAAAATATATTTATACATGATGATCAAATATTTTCTCGTTGGTGATTAACCAACTTCCTAAGACTACGGTTACATGGATGAATCATGTCAAACCGTTTACATTTCTTTTCTAATTTCTAATGATAAAAATATTCAAAAGAGTACTTTTATGTTTGTGTTGATGAACTTCCTTCTTCCGTCTCAAGATAGTGAACACATTTTCCCAAAAACTTCACCAAAACTCTGGGAACGTCTGGTATCTCTTTTACCTCAAATACGAAGAATCTTTTCTGTAATTCGGGCAAACGATCTTCTATTATCTTCCTTATGAACTTAATAGTTTGCAACTTTAAGTTCGGTATCACCATCCACTTGTTGATTTCAGAGATATTGATTACCTTAATTTTTGGGATCTCTACCTTCATTTCCTCCAAATCTTCCTTGAACCTTAGCTGATGTTTGACAATGTTAATATCGCCTAATAACCGAGGACAATCATTTTTTACAATATTCAATGAAGTCTCTTCTAAGAGATCAAAAATCCCTTGGCAATCATCATTGACATCTCTGGTTATTCTTTTATTTTCATCCAGGTCTTCTTCCCACACTTTTAGTATTACATCTCCTTTAACTTGTTTTGAAATGGATAGTTTCTGAATCTTTCCGATCTCTTCCTTTGTTGAAAAGGCTACGGCTTTTTGGAAAGTTGTTCTGGCCGCTTTCACTTCTCTTTCTTTCTGGAGAACATTCTCCAAAGATTTATTTGTTTCCTGAAAGTAATTCTGGACAACTTCCATATTTAAAAACACTTTCTATTGTTCCTCTTCTATTTTCAAATGTATTCCCAATACCTGAGCCTGGAAAATTTCAAGTTCTACCACTTGATTTGAAATAGAACTAATCTTATCTTGCAATTGTTTATTTGCTTCTTCCTGCTTTAGGACCTGTGCCTGGGTGACCTGTATTATCTGATTTGCTTCCTCTAAGCTTGTTTTCATTTTCTGAATTTCTTGAATATCTTTTAATCTAGCTTGCTCTAGACCTTTTTTTATTCCCCAACTAACATTTCTCTCAGTTTCTTTCAATTTATCATGTAGCTGAGCTATTGTTTGGTCTTTTTGTTCCAACACGGTTGTCAAATTGCCCACAGAATATAAATTTGTTGACGCTAAAGCTCCCATCATGCCTGCTATCTCTATAGCAAATTCTCCATATTTAAGTTTCTTTCCATCTATAATGACCCTGTGCTTTTTAACCATACCATCTTCTCTTGGATGGATTTCCTGTTTCAAGATTGCCCTTCTCTTTTTACTGAAAAAATAATCTGATGAAGGAATCTCATCTCTAGAAATTGGCTCCAGATCACTGACATACAGAGCTCCCTCGTGGGGGTTTCCATAAGTGGACTGCAATGGAGTCAAGGAAGTAATGGGACTTCCAAGCTCTGTCAATGTTGTTCCTCCTGTCTTTTCTGGAACATCCTTAGGGATTTCTGTGGATGTTTCTAATTCCTTTCCCTTCCCTGCCTCTGATTCTTATGTCTGGGAAATTTTTGTATCTTCTGAAGGTATTCCAGTATCCTTCATCTTGCTTTTAGTATTTGCTTTGTCCTGTATATTTGTTTCAAAGCCCAGGGGAGGCCCTTCTTGCTCTAGAGGTGAGGTCGTAGCTTCGCTCTGCAAAATTTTGGGTAAACAGGTTCGCCTATGGCTCTGGAATGACGCGAAACCAATCTGTGAATCAGGTGGCAGGGCCTGTACTCTATTCAATACCTCTTCATAGGATTTAACCTCCTTGAATACGTCATCATAAACATATGTTTCATGCTTATAGGATTTTAAATTACAATGCATCAAATGTTTTCTTATTAATTGATAGGGGTCATGCTTTTTGTGTTCAATATCTACCAATTTTACTTCTTCTAGTGATTCAACCTCTACTTTAGAATGGCCTAGATTCAGTAATGCAAATTTCCCGACATGTACAGGGAAAGTTGGCCATGACTTCTTTTGAGATGCCTTTAGCTCTAATCCAATGCCACCTTTTACTATCTGGTGGGCTACCTCTCTACACACCAATCTGTTCGGTAGGAATTTAGGGAGTGCATGAGGGGGAATAGAACAACCATAAACCTTAATGTATGAAAAATTCTCGTCAATAAACCAGTTGGCTATTGCTTTAAGATTTTTTGTGAATGTATTAGAAATGTGAGGAGGTTCACATCCAAAAAATATTTTATGCATCAGAATTATAACAAAATGACAAATTTCATAAAATGCGTCCTTAGCATTTTCTTCCCAAAGGGAAGAATGATATTCATGAATGTGTTGTGGACAGGTTATGTTCCAACTCCAATTCATTAAGGGAAAAGGAGTCACATAGCAGATTGCATCCATAATGTATGCTGACATGTAAAAGGCCACTGATTGTCCCTTTGATTTTGCAACTTTGTAGTTTGAGATTTCTTGTGTTAGGTTATCCGACAAAATCTTACTCCAGTTAAAAGCATACC